>JADLZL010004464.1:0-21310 GCA_015844335.1 Chrysopogon serrulatus | reverse complement strand
CTCATCCTGCACCCATTTCCACATGTTCTCTGTTGTCCATACTCGACCATAATCCATGTCAAGTTGTACACTTGCATAAGGCAATCCGGTTACTCAAAAGGACCAGCATTATGATTGGGCCATGATAATTTCCACATTGCATGACTGCAAGACCTTAGGCAGCATACTGAGACTGACATTTGCACGGGGAGGTCATGGCAAAGATCAAAGGACAAGGGTGAGGCACTGAGGCATCAAGGCAAAGATCACGGGACAAGGATAAGCCACTGAGGCATATGAACGAACACCTCTCGTGCATGGTGCATAAAAGTTGCCTGTTGCACCGTGAGATGGGAGACACGAACTGTGCAAGACAAATTGGTGGAAACCCCCATCTCCGATTATTACATACAGAAGCATCAAACATTTGCGCGGCGGATGCCTTCGCAGCAAGCCAGAGGTGGTAAAAGTTTTAGATGGGGATTACAGTTCATACCGAGATGGAGAACGTACGGTTGTAGAGGCCTACAGGGGCCGCCGGAGATGGGTTTCGGAGTGGCGGCGGGCAGAGGCGCCTCTCCGCGCTCAGTGGCGGACCCAGGATTTGAAACGAGGGTAGTCCTAACAAAAAATTTCTCACGCAACAAGATAAAATAAAAAAGTTCGATATATATGACTACTACAAATTAACCAAGTTGTGATAACACATTTTAGATAATTCAAAATTATGCAAATAGAAATAGGTCCTTACAAATAAGGTCTTACAAAAACAAGACACTACATTAAGAAATTTCATTCAAATTTATGAAGCGATTTCACAAATAATTCTCTGACCGAACAACAATGAATCACACATCTACATTTATAGTCCAGTGCACCATTGCTGATGTTGTGTCCAAACCCTAATTAATGTCTAAACAATATAACGAGATTTGGCAAGATATCTGGTGCTCACCAACTCAGCAGGGCACTGCTCTGCGGCTTGGAGTTGGGAGCACCCAACGGCTGGTGGGGCGTGAAGGTTGCGCGACGCCACGACCTGCACGTAGGGCTCAGGCTCAGCGACGTGCACGGCGGCGGCCGACAGTCGCGGCTTGCTAGCAGAGCCACGGAGCGCCCGACCGCGCAGGGGTGCTGCAAGCGGACAGCGGTGGTGAGGCAGGCAGCCAGCGCGGAGGCTCCCGGCGTCCGACAGGGGCGAGGCGAGCGGCGACTGGCGATGGCTGGGCGAGCGGCGGGGCGGCCTGTTGCTCGTGCGGTCGTGCCCCCTATCTGCTGCGTAGAAGAGGTCGTGTCCGTGTTGCGTGAGTGAGAGAGAAGGGGAAAAAAATTCATGGGCCAATCTTTCTCGTGGGCTGCAGTGTAGTAAAACTATTTTGGGCCAAATTCCAGGGTAGTCCCGGGCCTATCTGGACTACCTGCTGGGTCCGCCAATGTCCGCGCTGATGGGAGAGGGAAACGGCGAGCGGGAAGAACGGCGGCGCTACCGTCTCCTCCCCCTTCGAGGCACGTTTGTTTTTTTTTTGGGGTCCGTTTGTTTTTCCTTGTCCTACTTATACGTGGCGCTGCTTCCGGGTCCCTTGGCTCTGGCTCCATAGTCCGTCACTCTGTCCGGATTGGCAACCAGCAGGGCAGCCCACAAAGCGTCATCGATCTGCGGTCCGGGACCGTGCCACTGACGCGTCCACTGCAGTCCACACGCGCGGCCGCGCCTGCAATGCCATGGCGGCGGCGGCGGCGGCCGTCGGCGAGGTGCTGGTCATGCACCTCAAGGTGGACGGCCTCTTTGGAGCCCCTAGACGCCAACGCTGAGATGCCGTTGAGGATGGGGAAGATGTTCTCAACGTGATCTGCCACCATACGGTTTGAAAATGTTGGGATGCTAGGAAAACTGAAATTGAGAGCGGCGGCTAGTTCGTGGAGCCAGCCGCTGAGAACTGAGATTCCTGGAAAAGGAGGCGGCAGCTAAGTGTTACTAGCAGCGAACAGGCAGGAATCAGGACGTCTGTTGCATATACTCAGGTAACACTTGCAGCATCTATACTCAGGTCACACACAATTCACAACTCATGCATCTGCTGACAACTCTCATGATTCAGCATGAAGTATAGCTCTAGCAGACAGCACCAGGAAGTTCCTCAAATCCGGGAGCCATTGCTACCCTCATTCAAATTTCAGATCGTCCATTTTCTCTGCATAACTGGCTAAATTTGATACCCATGAAACACATTTGTCCGGCAATTCAGAATTTACATTTGGTTTCAATTCTTTTTTTTTTTTTTTACTTCCCCTAATAAATGTGCATCCAGCTTATGTTGCTACAAAAAAAGCCTCTTAAAAGCATACAAATGAAACTGGACCGCACTTGTGTTTGTGTGGCCTGAGATACCAATAGACCTAACGATTCTGCATGTCAGACCAACAAGTCGTCTGTCATCTTCAAGCAGCGTCAGCGTCCCCTGTGGATTTCTTGTACTCTGGCTTGAGCTCATGTGTTCCCTGGTTAGGTCCTCGCTTATTATACACACAGAGATCGTTCAATATCTCCTTGAGGAATTGCTGCATAGAGACAAACATAAATAATAACCACATGAGCAGTCAGAACAATAAAAGAAATATCTGTAGTTGTGAACTGCTTATCTTAGAAGCATTTCCCCACTGACATCAGTAAAGAGACAAGGAAATACCTCTGGCTGGTCAGTTTCTTGCACTAGTGCCTTTAGGGACCAATTGGGTTGCCTTTCAAAAAGCTTGAATATAATGTTTTCCATCTCTGTGCGATCCCTACGAGTTCTTTTGACATCAGATGGTTTAGCTGGTGCTTGCTTCTTCTTTTCCTGGCAAGCAAAAAGTTCAATTAAGTCATGAGATACTATAACTGGCAGTGCAATTCAAAGAGACCGATGACATGACTGAGATCAGCAGTGTGATGGAAGACCTAAAAGGAGAGTAAAAAAACACTGCAAACTTTTTCCAAGCAGCGACCATATTTAGGTAACATGGAAAATGTTTCTCATTAAAGGCAACAGCAGAATGAATAATTTGAAGTGTTGAAATGGAAGACGAAACTACCTTAGAACCAGAAGCTACCAGACCAACCAAGCCAGGCATTGGCCTCATGCTCATTCCATTGTCATTGTCAAGTACCTACAAGTAATCAGAAAATGTCATATTGGTAAACCACAACTTCGAAAATGTCATAATATGACAATATAATGCAACCATCAAAGCACTCCACCTGCACTTGTCTAGATTTAACCATGTACTTTTGTGTTCTTTCACGGCATAACTTTCCATAGTTCGCCAAATTATCACTGTGAGGTTCCATGTCAAATTTATGCTCAACTTTTCCTTCACATGAAAGTTTCCCTGCAACAAATAGGGCACTATTAGAAGAACCAAAAAAAACCATTAAAAAAGGTGCTGGAAGCGTTAAGCTTCCTAACTGGTTACAGTCAGTAAACTGCAAGCAAACAGTTACTAGTAACATCCACTGACGCCAGCTGGTTATTCAAAAAAAAAGAATACTCCCTCTGGTTTCTCACATTTACATGGTTCTCCACATCAGGAAAGGCAAATAGGCATCTAGAACTTCCTCACATCAAACACAAAAACTGACAGATTTCTCAAACGTCCACAGACAACACATGCCTGCAGACCAGCTGGTTCACAAGAGCTTCAGCTTAAGCGAGTGCTGCCCCTTGCACAAAATTGAAGAAGGGTAGAGCACACCATTCTACCAGGTCTTACACTCAGGGAGAAATAACTCCATGGGGGGAAGAGGGAAATAGGGATCTGCCTATATAAGATTTCAATGAGGGGGACGAGTTTGTGGATGGGCAGATCTTGGGACATCAGAGGAGGTCAACAACCATCAACAGCATGCAGTGCTTAGGAAAGGTGGATTCATGGCCGCATACAAGGACGAGCGACTGTAGAATCATAGGTCAGCAAGTGCTGGAGACAACAGTTTGAAGGATTGTGCCTTCGGACCATGGCAGTGGTGGTGTGTGTATGAGGGTGGTCGGAGTTGACAGATCATGCTTGTAGGCCATGGAAGCAGTGTGTGAAGGGAGGAAGCTAATGGATCATGGCTGTAGCCTATAGACCATGGCAGCGACGCTGGGAAACGCATTGATGGAGACAGGGCCACACTGGCATTGCTGCAATGGTGACATTTATCTGCTGGGACGGGTGACGTCTGGAAGATTAGCTTCGTAAATAGATAACGGGGCAAAATAATAAAAACACTACGGCCCTTGTGGAAAAAATAATAAAAACACTGTCCGTAATTTCTTCTTCTACGCTATCAGGAAACGACATGTATTAGCAACCAAAGAGAACATAATACAATAATTACATCAGTCTGGAAACCGTTGGCTCAGATAAGTAGCTGTTTAAGGGAAACTTAATATATATCCTTATTTTCCTATCTCTTTACAAATGACTTTCAGACGAGGTAAGTCAACATGCACTGATTATGTGGAAGTTTCTTAGCATTAGCATAAATTCCCCTATACATAATATAGGAACCAAACCTACTGTGAATCAAATGATCTAGAGTTCTAGAAATATTGGTAAACGAATAACCATCAAATCACATTTATTTATGTCAGACACATATGCCTAAGCCTAACTGCATGAATTTATTTCAGATGACTAAATCACTATAATGTAAAAGGTAATATAGAAACAGAGAGATTTTATGGACTGTTTGGTTTAGGGAATGAACCCATTGAGATGGCTCAAATTTAGTGGAATGAACATATTCCTCATACTAGTACTAAATATTAGCTTGTAAGGAATGAAGTGGGATCAACTCATTCTATTCCACAAACCAAACAAAAAACTAAAGAGTCAGATGATGATGGACTACTTCATTCCACAAACCAGACACTCCCTTAACGAATACCTATCCCACAAGAATATTACAAGAACAGAGCCAGAAATGCACAATGCTAAAACATATGAAGATTACTATTCTAATTGTACCAAACAAAATCACGGTGCTAAATAAAATGGTATTGTTAGAACTAAGGATTAATGGATATCTGCCATGCAAGAACAAAGGCAAAATCATGTCTGTCTGGGCAGTAAACATTATTCCAATCATAGATAGAGAGGCGTGCATTGTAGTAGTGTAAAGCTGACAAGTGGTGAATCTTGGATCCTACCTTGGTTGGATTCGGAGAAAACACACATAGGCACAAAATCTTTGAACATATTCAAAGAGTAGCTCTTAGGTGTATTCCCAGTGTTAGTTTGAGCCAACTCCATCTTGAACTGTCATTGCAATAGCATGATGTAAGAATGATATGCGCCAAAAGTACAGATGATGATATACATGTAACAAACACATAATGAGCAGCACTAATACAGAGGAATCTGATTGTGGCATCTGCTCTTAAAATTAGTCACCTAACGATTTGCAATCACTTCCAACAATACCGATGTGTGGTATGTAGCATATGTAGACCACATAAACTATGTAGTCAAATGAAATATGCACACTTGCTATGTTTGAATATCAGTTTAATTTGTCCACAATAACAAGGGGTTCTTCCTCTTGTTCTTCCTGTGGTCCAATTAGTATCTACCAGCCTGTTTCGTGAATCTCTATCATGTTTCATGAGTCTCTAGCAGCCTATTTCGTGCCAAATTTACAGTCCACCCAGCATCACTCAAAACCAATCCTGGAATCTAGAAACAACTCCAATTCCTGTGCACATTCCTCACCAACCCTTGGAGTAACTCAAACAGGACACACAGTTTGTTTGAGCATATACACCTTTAGTGGGAGCCAATTAAGCAAACACAAGAATTAAAAAATTCCCCACCAGTTCGCTCGAGGAGATTCTATCTATAATCTATAGCCCAATCACGGGGAAGGAACCAGCGGCTGGAGGGGTTTCGGAGGGTACTTGCCTGGAGCGTAGGCTCTTCCGGGCGCTCTTCGGTGGGCTCTTCTGGGCGGAGTAGGTCGAGGGAAAGGACGACCTTGGCGACGACGGGGTTGGCGTTGGCGGCGTCGGAGGAAGAGGCGGAGGCGGCCTGCCAGGCGCGGGAGACGACGGGGGGGCACTTCATGAGCCACACGGAGCGGTCGGCCCGCGCCGTCTCCAGGAACTTGGCCTCCTCGGCCATCGTTGTTCTTGCCGCCGCGGCGCGACCCCGATCGGCAAGGCGCTCGTGCTACTCCGGTTCGGACTGAGATCGGCGGCGCTAGGGCTCGGCGAGCGACGGGCGGTCTCTGACGCTGCGGAGGGAAAGACGGAGCGTAAAAGGGTGGGAGGGCACGCTGCGACGGGGCGGATGAGTGCGGGACGGTTCGGAACGGAGGGCAGGCAGCAGGTCAGGAGAGGCTTCCAATGGCAATGGGCCACTTGTCAAAAAAAAAAAAATGGCAATGGGCCCTTCCTGTCAGAACTAAATTTCCTTTTTCTTTCTTTTTTTGTGCAACTAAATTTTCTTTTTCTGATCTGATCCCACTTGTCGGTAATGAGACCTAGGGCTATTTGGTTAGAGGGCTCTCGATACATCCACAAGCCCATTTTTAATTATTAAAATATAAAAATAAATAATTATTTCAATGGTGCATAAAAACATTTATATATAAATTAATAGATTAAATTATGTAAAAAATCAATAACAAAAAATACATGATTTATTAAAAAAGATATAAGCTTGAAACCAAGCTAAGAAATATTAAATAAACTTAATGTTTATAATTTAATATTAATTCTATATATTAGTCATTAATTGTTTTCTATATTCTTTCTATTCTAAATTATAGTTTTTTAAATTTTTTAACTTTAAATTTAACCTTTCATATTATTAAAAGATTATATAAATATAGTTAAATTGTTGAAAAACTTTTATTAATAAAACAAACATAGTGGCAAACATGGGCGAGACGATGCATGCGGCGAGCCCAGCCTAAAACTGTGACATCTGTGACGAGTGACGACGAGTCAACCGCGACGCTCGTCAGCGGCCATGGATAAGCAGGCAGCTAGCCGTGGCCCACGGGCATACTGGACTTGATCACCTAATGACAGTTTCAACAATGTTAAAAAAATGTAGCCTACAGAATATTTTCTTAACCGTTCATATTATTAAAAAGATTATATAAATATAGTTAAATTGTTGAAAAACTTTTATTAATAAAACAAACATAGTGGCAAACATGGGCGAGACGATGCATGCGGCGAGCCCAGCCTAAAACTGTGACATCTGTGACGAGTGACGACGAGTCAACCGCGACGCTCGTCAGCGGCCATGGATAAGCAGGCAGCTAGCCGTGGCCCACGGGCATACTGGACTTGATCACCTAATGACAGTTTCAACAATGTTAAAAAAATGTAGCCTACAGAATATTTTCTTAGGTAAGAAAGAAAGTAGTTTTTTCTATAAAGAGCTAAGCGCATACACTTCTCTATAATTATTATATGTATCCATGTTCACATATTTTTTATACTAACATGTTAATTATTTTATTTTTATTTTTTTTAAGTTCATACTTATAAGAGCAACTCCAACGGTTTTGCAAATGGGCTTTGTAATCTTGTTTTTGCAAAAAGGTCTGAAAATCTGCTATTCAACGGTTTGCCAAATGGGGTTGGCAATTTTGTTAACTTGGCAAAAACATAGGAAGGACTCTCATATATGCAAGTCTGCTCGGGTTGGTAAAGATGAGTCGCGTCTATTTCTTTCCCCGCGCGTGCTCCCACGCGTCCCCTCCCGCCGCTGCTTGTTCCCATACGCTCGACTCGGCTGTTCCATAGGGCGCTGTCGTCTTCATCAACGCTGGTGTGGGTTGAGGTAATCCATGGATCCAATGTCCCAATCATTTATGCGCGCCCAGAAGAGACGAGCTGCAGGCAGGCTTCCTTTCCCGCGATGAAGAAACTAGCGGCGCGCGAGCACGGGAAAAAAGGGCCGCCAAATAATGTGGGGGCCAAGATATTTTGTTTTTGCCAAGTTGATTCCCCCTCTGAAACAAGAAGTTCTGGCCCGGGAGGTATAATATCAATCACTTGGCGTCCATCCGACGCATCCGCTATGGAGATTTCATATCCCCCCTTTTCTTTACGTAGTATTTTTTTTCTCTTTCCGCTTTGTGACTCTCACTTCATTTCTGAGGCAGCTATGCATAAACTAAACCAACAACTAGGATAAGCACAAAAATGAAAGCTTCGATAAAAACGGATACCCCGAACAAAATAAAAGGCTCCGTCCCTCAAGTTTGAGCCTAGCGCAAGCTTTTAGATACCGAAAGAGGATGGGAGAAATGCATCCATAACTTGACCCAACCCTAGACACTCTAAGATCCTTTTTCAAACCTGCTCTGCTCCCATTTCGAGTCAAGAGATAGATAAATAGCCACATCCCATTGCACTGATCGGGGGCCTGCTTCTACAGGGCGCGCGCTACGGCTTTGACCTAACTCCGTTTGCTCAACTGCTGCGCCTCAACGCATTTCGGGAGAACCAGCTAGCTCGGGTTCGAGTGGCAGGAAATATAAAATTTAGAATCGGCTTTTTGCGCTAGGCTCAAACTTGGCTCGAAAATTGATGTGTATTCGAGTCATAGGAGCCGCTGGTCAGTTTCCAGAGTGGGATCCGCAGCTCAAATTAAAGCCATGAAACAAGTAGCTGGCAAATCAAAATTGGAACTAGCTCAATTCGCAGCATATCATTCTATTGAAGTATTACACTACATCTGGAACAAAATAATTAATAAATTATGCTTGCATGTTTGTTTCATGACATCTCCTGACAAGACCCTCGAATCTAGAGCTGTTTGGCGTTCCAATCCAGTTCCAACAATGCACTTCTCGGATCGAGAAAGTGGAACTGCTTGGCGGAGACTCTCGAACGAGGAAAAGGATCCCTTCGAAAGAATTGCGCGAGAAAGAAGAGTGCAACTTGGCGACAGGTGTGGCGGGCGGTCTCAAGCTGGTAGTGCACCTCGTGCTTGATTGTGCTGACCTGCTGCTTCAGCAGCAGGTGGAGACATTTCTTTGGCCCCCTTCCAAATAAATGCGGGCTCTCTACTATTCCTTCAGTTCCAACTGTACAAACCGGTATTCGGAAGCAATAGGGATACTAGTCATTCTAGCAACTGACGGGGCTCGAACCCGCAGCTTCCGCCTTGACAGGGCGGTGCTCTGACCAATTGAACTACAATCCCTGCGGGGTGTATGGCCTAGAGCTCCTTGTACAGCTTGTTGGAAAACCCGTTGTCGGAGCGACGGTCCTTCCACTCGGCACCGTCGGATCACTAAGGCCGATTTTTTATAGAATACTATTTTTTTTATAGATCTAGAAATTTTTTCTAGATCCTTTCACCAGTGAATGCTGTCATGCGCTACTTCCCGAACCTCCGTGTCTAGGTCCTGCCGAAAAAGACTGCAAATGATTATTGTTCCGATGGAGAGAAGAACCTATAATTAGCTTTTCGGGAAATTTCCAAACGAACAATTTCAACGAAATCTTTCAATTTCTTATTTTATTATGTTCAACTTTATGTGCTTTGATAATTTCATTACCTTCACGAGCAAGATCGCGCCCTTCGTTACGAGCTTGTACACAGGCTTCTAAAGCCACACGATTAGCTGCTGCACTTCCTCTGTGGACCGAGGAGAAAGGGGGCTCAGCAGGAAGAGGATTGTACCATGAGAGAAGCATAGAGGTCAACCCAAGAATAAAGAAGAATTACTGCATTTCTTAACTTATTTTTTCTCTTTCTATTTTGCTTCTTTTTTATTTTATTTAGACCTTGGTTCTCCCCGAAATGCGTTGAGGCGCAGCAGTTGACTGGACATCTAGGGGTAAAGCACTGTTTCGGTGCGGGCTGCGCGAGCGGTACCAAATCGAGGCAATCTCCCTTTCTTCTTAAGTGTATTACGCATTTCATTTATTCCAAAAGGAAGGTTCGAAGAAACTTTTTTTTGCCATAATGTGCCGTTCCTATTATTACCAAGTATATGGTTCTAATCCTAGATAGAAAAATAAATAGAAAAAATCTAAAAAGGCGGATCCTCCCTCTCCATTCAAAAGCATCTTGTACCTTGTACTGTTTATGCCCATCAGCATACTTGCTCCCAAACTGGCTTTACTTCCTAGGGCGCGAGACAACTCTCTCTAAGGAACTCGGCAAAATAGCCCCTGCGGCACAAACCCATTTTTAACCAATTGGTCCGTATATCATAGGCGACCGAACGGCCGCCCCCCGTCTTACTAGACCAACCTGCTATACAAAGTATACCATCAGTGGGAACTTTGCTTTCTGGTTGGGAAGTGTCTCTGTCCTTTTCACTTCTTATTACTCCTTTCGTTTACTATTTCTAACATTTCTAGTACGCTAGCTAAAGATCCACCGGGTGCTACGTCATAAGCTGGGTGCTACCGGTGTTGAAACCGGCTTGCAATCAGCCAGGAGTGCTCAGTTTGATAAGTAGATACTGAGGAGCAAAAGGAGAAATCCGCCCAAGGAGGGGCTCGCGTCTGATTAGCTAGTTGGTGAGGCAATAGCTTACCAAGGCGATGATCAGTAGCTGGTCCGAGAGGATGATCAGCCACACTGGGACTGAGACACGGCCCGAAACAATTAGTGAAATCGTTCTATTTCCTCCATATCCTCAAACATATGCCTATCCCCGCACATGTTCTTACTCGCATATTGGACTTACGAAAGGTAAGCCTTATTCCCAGCTATTTAACTAAAAATAAAAACTCTTCACAATGCTTAACGCTATTGGTTTTAAGTCAAGCAATACGTAGAGTAACTCCCAATATAGGAGTAAAAACAAGACGTAAAAAAAAGGATCGACGCGGAAGAAGCTCAGGAGGCACTTGAAATAGCCGAAGCTAACTTGAGTAAAGCTGAGGGTACGAAAGAATTGGTTGAAGCGAAGCTAGCTCTCAGACGAGCTAGTGGGCGAGGAGGGATTCGAACCCCCGACACCGTGGTTCGTAGCCACGTGCTCTAATCCTCTGAGCTACGGGCTTAACACCTCTGCTCTTCTTGATTGCCATTTCTCCTCCTTCCGTTCGTGATGCCCAGGCAGGGTATCAGGTGCAATTGGTACTCAAAATACTTCAATTGGTACACGCAAGAAATAGGCCAATTCGGCAGCTTTTTGTTCAATTTCTCGTGGAGTAAAAAACTTCTCATCAGTACGAGTCAAGGGAATGACCCCCTCGCACTAAATGGAATGGCTCTCTTAGTTACGCTGTGCCCCGACCCGAGTCCCCACGTCCGCTTTTATCCGCCCGCAACCCGGCCAACACAACATTAGGGCCGTCCCCCCCCCCATTCTATGCTGACCCGGGCCGGGGCTCGCTTTTTGGGAAGCCCGTTCCCACCGCGCTCACGGCCCGGCTGGCCTCTCGTCATCGAAAGCGGCTTCCAATTGCTCGGAAATTCTCAGCTATATGGGGGACTTTGATGGTGAGCAAAAAGAATTGATCAAGAAATTGGTAAACTTTCGCATGATCGATGGTAAAAGAACGAGAGTTCGTGCTATTGTTTATAAAACTTTTCACCGCCTAGCTCGAACTAAGCTGCACCATTATTGCAGGGGTGGGGCTCGGCCTCCGAACCGTACGTGGGACGGATTATAACAAACAAACAGCAGACTCCTTGCCTTATTTTCGGGATGAGTGATACATCCGGCGAGCGCCGGTGAGAAAAGCCAGTACTGGATAGACGGTTTAGATATCGTCACTGAGTGCCCCATGGGTCATCTTGTTTCCTATTTATTGAAGCCACCCAAATCTTTTTTTTGCCTCAAACTCAGCTGCCCTATCACTCCTCGATTTTTTGGATTTGAAGAAAAAATAAAAGGAATTCTATCAATTTTTATTTTCCATCTATTTAGTTTGTTTTTCTTAATGAAATTGAAATTATTAACTTTATCAAAAATTACGCATTGCCCTGCTTTCGTGTCGAGAAGCAGAGTAGCAGATGACTTTCCCGAGGATCTATAAAGAACCATATAGTTTTCCGAAAAAACCCCGGTTCCTTTCATGAGTAGTCCATCTTTTTCTTCCCATTCAGCCGGCTTGTCCTTCACTTTCTCAAGCTCCTCTTTATTTCACACGAAATAAATTGATCCATGGACGGCACCGTTGTGGTAAAGGTCGTAATGCCGAGGAATTGTATTAATACTTTTGAAAGGTGTTTTATTTGCTCGCAGTTCCCGTCTGATATCCTTGAATTTACTTTTTTTATTTATTTTTATTCGTTTTTTGAACCCCAACAAAAGTTGATTCGAAGTTACTTCAATTATCCTTTTCTTTTAAGTTTCTTTTCTTATTCTTTAGCACCTGAACTCCTGAGCTTGCTTGGGTGAGTAGTGGGATGGGAAATGGACTGACCCTCTCAAAAGTTTCCTGTTGGGCTCGGTCATTTCGCTAGGGAGTGTCCCAAGCCAAATTCAAAACTCATGCTTGGTGTACAGACCGAACCAAACCGATGACACAGGGAGTAGTGGCGAGAGGTGGCGGTACACAACAGCCGAGAGGTCGTCCTAGCGAGTTTCGATCTTCAATTGGAGTTCTTTGGACAGCCGGCTATAAAATAAGTTTATGAAGATGAGGTCTATTTCAAGTAACCTGTAAGGGAAAATATTTACACTTAAAGTTCTAAAACTGCATTGAAGGCAAATGGCTTCCAAGCTAGTGACTCGTATGGATCATTTAGCTCGGCTGTTTCCTTTTGAGGGCCAAGAAGACTACTTGGTGAGGAAGGAATTTTCTAGAAACTCAGACTTTGAATGGATCGCGCGGACTATAACTCAGAAGGGAGACTCTCAACCAGAGCCGTTAGCGGGCGAGGCCTTGCTTTCTATGAACACCTCACCACTGAATGAGAAACTTAGCCTCCGCTCCGGGTTCCGATCTATATGACCTCTAGACAGTACAAAGTACACCTCTTCCGTAGAGGCAAGCTGGTAGTAACCTAACCTTTTAGGGTTCTTCAGCGGAAGAACCTAGAACGGTGGAGAGTCCGCATTGAAACCCTTACACACTAATGGATGTAAACAAATAGTACGTCCCTCTACTAAAGTGGGTTGGAAGGCCTGTATGCCTAATCTATGCAGGGTAGGTGCTTGCCTACATCTCATGTGAAAAAGAAACTCGCTAACGCTCGGTCAGGAAGAAGAGACTTATAATATTGTGGCTGCTCACGGTTATTTTGGTCGATTAATCAGTTTGATCCCCTCCCACTGCTTGGGAGCTCAGCACGGTTTCACGTTCTATTTCACTACCCACTGGGGGTTCTTTTCACCTTTCCCTCACGGTACTACTTCGCTATCGGTCAGCTCAAATTAAAGCCATGAAACAAGTAGCTGGCAAATCAAAATTGGAACTAGCTCAATTCGCAGAATTACAAGCCTTTGCACAATTCGCTCTGTCGGATCAATGGTAGTCTCAGAGATCTGGTAACCTCCGATATTTTTGACAACACGCTTCCTGCTTCCGTTTTGAGTTGCGCGAACACTTTCATTTTTAGCGCCTCATCTTCTCTCGAGAAGCTCAAATCGAACGGATAGAGCGTATGGTCCAACTACGTAACTTCTTCTTTTTTCATTACTTCCATGGTCGTGCCCCCGTGGCACTATCTCTGCTTTCTCTGTTGGTCATTATGCTTTGGTGATCAATATAACCTGTCGAGGACAGACTACTGGACCGTTGGTGTTCTTTCCGATCTCAATGCATTTCACCGCTCCACCGGAAATTCCCTCTGCCCCTACCGTACTCCAGCTTGGTCGTTATGCTTATTACTAAACTTGTTGAAGAGATGAAATAGAACCAAGGTCTATCTTTTTGATCAGAGGTTAAATCGATCATCAGAAGTTTCTCATTTCTGCCAGTTATCATAGCCAAACAGGTAGAAAACTTAACACATCCATGAGAGTCTGCCCATAGTAGATAGATTTCTTTGGTGCTTCTCTTCTCCGCTGCGCGCCTGGCTCATTCCCTCAGCTTTAGGAAAGAGCGAGCAAAGAACATTCTATAGCTATAGTTTGATTCGGATTCGTCTGCATCTGGGGCCTAAGAGAAAGAGAAAGAGGTTATTTCCTTTGCTTCGGGTTCCTTCCTCTGCACTGCCTGATTGATCGGACTCACCTTCCTCTCAACACCAAATAGAGCGGTCATAGTACAAAATAGAGCACGGAATTGGTCATAGTAGTTGCCTTCATGCTTCAGTACCACAGGCGGCGCTACAACCAAGCGAAATGGTACGGAATAGCCCTGGCTATCCATGCCAGGTGTTATACCGGTGGCTTCAGGGGGTATTCATGTTTGGCATATGCCAGCTCTGACCGAAATCTTTGGAGACGATTCCGTACCCCACGCAGGATTTACAGCTTGTACTTTTCCAGTTAGTCCGTAAGGATCGGACACCCATATCCCAGGGCCGACATATAAGAGTTTCGAATCGAATCTCTTTAGAAAGAAGATCTTTTGTCTCATGGTAGCCTGCTCCAGTGACCAACTACGCCAATAGCACTCATCCATAAACCGGTGACGGGTACAAATAGCATAAAGAAATGTAACCAACGTTTATTGGAAAAAGCAACACCAAAGATTTGGGACCAAAAGCGGTTAGCAGTGACCATTGAATAAGTTTCTTCAGCTTGAGTTGGGTTAGAGAACAATTAGCGGATTTAGATTTGCGAATTATTATAGAGAATTCTTTGGTTGAATGGAAGGAATTAGAAGACGAGGGGTATAGTGGAGATGAATGGGAAGATAGAAACCCAGAGGTGTGGTATGTACTCTTAGAACATATCTTTCGATAGTTTGACGAGCTCTTCATCAATGATACACTTGCTGAATTCGTTGCAAAGTCTTTCATCGGCGCCTTGGTGGGACACTTTTATCCGCTTATCTTTTTATATCATATTCTTTTTTTTTGCGGGTCGACCGCCTATGTCCGGGTCGACCGTTTCATTTTCTATTAGAGTTTTCTTTTTATTAATTGTCTATCAATCAATATTCTAATGGCAATAGAATTTCATAATAATGAAAGAGAATAGGTAATAATTCGGTCGGGGGGAGATCATATCCACTCCGGTACAGTAGTAGGTAAGTTAGAAGGGGAACGCGAAATAACATTAGGTTTTGTTGATTTATTGCGCGATGATTTTATTGAAAAAGATCGTTCTCGCGGTATCTTTTTTCACTCAGACTGGGTATCCATGCCGGTGTTATACCGGTGGCTTCGGGGGGTATTCATGTTTGGCATATGCCAGCTTTGACCGAAATCTTTGAGCTTTTGATAAGGATCCAACGAGGGGGGTTGCAGGGACTGCGGTATCGAATTTTTTCATTCGAGTATCTATTAGAAAAGAATTCTCCAGCAACTTTCTTTCAAAAACCAAATTAAAATAGAAAAAAGATAGATTTCAACTTTCCCCGGGATCAAAACCTATTCGCTTAACACAAGCCTTGGGATGGGCGGTTGGTACTTCAATCGCGGGCCTTTACTTTAGGATTTAGATAGCCCCTCTCTAGTCTGTAATGGGAACCGTTGGAGGTTGACTCTTTGAACCTTTGCCATATTTATTTGAGACTTGGCAAACTCTCAATTTTGCCAAACAAAATATGCAAAACCGGTGGAGATGCTCTAAGTTGTTGAATGACAGTGTTGCTTTGCATTGCTATCATTGTCAGCCGACGGTGACCAACGTGTTCCCGGTCCAGCGCGCTGCTGGCTACGACAGGTGCAGGAGCTCGGCGAGTCAGGGAGATGCATGAACACATAACCCAAGTTATTAGAACGGGACCGGCGATCAAACCGGTGAGGCCATCGGTTCAATGGTTCGTTGGTCCAACCGTTTAGAACCAGTTGAACCGCCGGTTCAATTTCAATTAAAATTGAACTGGCCACAAAAACTTTGAACCGGTATATATATGTGATGTGATGCAATTAATAATTTACATCAAACCATCATATATAGATGGTATATAATTTGACAATTGACAAATGAAATAACATAATTTAATAGTAGAGCCATAAGATTCATGCAAAATGCGCTCATCACAAGAATATAAATCATATATAGATGATATATAATTTGATAATTGACAAATGAAACAACATAATTTAATAGTAGAGCCATAAGGTTCATACAAAGTGCATTTATCACAGAAATATAAAATCATAGGCCTTCAATCATAGCAACATAGAATTTTTTCGATAATACCCTTAATTAGACAAGGTTCTTCTAAATAGAGAGAGAATATTTTTGAACATCTAAAAAACCACCCGGTTCAAATGGAACTGGCCGGTTCACTGGTTCGATAAAAAACCGGCCGGTTCAACTGGTTTATAGCAGTTCGATTGCACGAGCTGTTTTTTAAGTGAACCGGACCGGTGGAGACTCCGGTTCGGTCTTTTTACCAGTCCGACCGCCGGTCCGGTCCGATTCAAATAACTAGACAAACAACTGTACAACAAAGATAAGTAGTAGCGGCTAGTTGGCAGCGCATGTACTAGCATGCAAGTAGCATGAGTTCACGGATCGTGTTTGTGGCAGAACCTTCTAAATTATATGGCCCACAAGCACCGACCTTGTCCCTAAGACCTCGATCAACCATGCTTATACACCATATAACCTAGAATGTTCCGTCGGGTGGATCCCCGATAAACCACAATCACTCCAGATCGATACTTACGGATACATCACAAAGTATTACAACAAATTTCATATAAATTACCGAGTAGCGGAAGACTTACAATAACTTAATTTACAAATATTTTGTAAAACTTATACAAACCAGTAGTATTATTACAAACAAATGGAAGTATCATTATATAACTTTATTATACTCACTCAACAAAAAGGTGCCCCCGCCTGAGGCCACTCAATTCACTCTTCATCGGTCACCTCTTCAATAACCGTCATGCAAAGAAGGGCCGTAGCACGCTTGCCCATGCGGTTCACCTGCAATGGGGTTGAACAAACCCCGAGTACAAAAGTACTCCGCAAGACTTACCCGACCAAAATTGGGGGAGAAGACTCGGGAATGCTTTGCTAATAGGAATCAAGGTGAGGCTTTAGCAAGATCAACAGACTCTTTTGCTAAAAAAGACTAAGCCAGTCCTTAATGTATCAATCACTTGTCAACATATACCAAATTCAAAACTTTCCATACTCAACTTCCATTATTACTACGATGTTTGGTGCGAGGATCACGGCTCCCATATCGTGGAGCACACGACGATTCGAATCGCTTAATATACCCAGCTGGGGCTTCCTAGCCGCACGATGTATGCAGGATCAACATCTTACATACATCAACTCACGCCCGAATTTCTCCCTACCGTAACGGAGGTACAAGACACCACCTCACTACGGCCACTTTCGGTCACTTCGGCGGTGCGCATCGTAGGATGGGCACACGCTACTTGTCCGTTCTAGTAAAAGATAGTCCAAGTGGAGTTTACCGCCATTAGTATGCGACTAGTACTATCCAATAACCTCATGATCCAAGGGCCAAGCAACGAACGGTGCTTAACCGACACAAGTGGACGACACTACACCAGGGCAATAGCCCCTCCTGATGCAAGTCACTCCACCGGCGTCTCGATTTACTTATCATCATGTTCTTGGGCGTACCCCTGACCCGGCCAAGGTGAGAGGTAGGCGACAAGCAACATCAAGTTTTCATAAATTCCCTTCCGGGATCTTTGTGATCACACCTTTGTAAACAGTTTATCAAAACCCTACACTAGTAGCAAGACTAAGCGCATACTAAGCATTTCGAAATCAAAACAGGTATCCAGGATAATATATCAAGGTATGGTAAATGCATCAAGTAGGGTAACACACAACTCCTACACCTAATGCAAAGATCATCACATGAAATCATAAAAACTTTTCGAAATACAAGGCGGGGTTTGAATGCATCCCGGCTTGCCTTGGGGCTCGATGAAGTGAGGCTCAGCTACCCAATCACCAGGAGCAGATTCAACCTCTTCGGGAACTGGAGATGGCTCGACTCCCTCCCTCGGACTTCGACGGCTACACCTGCATGATGCATGATTATAATGCAAAGAAATGAAATGAACATGTGATAACGATGCAACGATTCTTAATCGATCTTGAGTACAACTTTCCTTCACGGTAACCTTATACTAAGAAGGTATAACTAGCGTCGACGACGACGGACTAGCGATACGCAATCAACATGAAATGCCGAAGGTCATCGTGGTTAATGACCTAGGGTCATCACTCAATCCCAAAATCAAGCAACCTTATTAGTGATTAAAGGTGATTACTAATTTATTGACCATTTTACAGTCGTTGAAAGCCACTAATTAACTTGCTAAATGGGAGATTAATTGATCCCTAATTAAATTAGGAATTACTAATTAAACATTAATTAATAAAGGGATTAATTAAGCATAATACAAAACTTAATCAAAACTTAACCAAACTTCATAATTAAGATCATCATACTCTAATTAGCATACCAAACAAATTTCATGATTTTTGAGTTATATTTTAATTACTAAAAATCATGGAAGTTGCATTTATTAATTAAAGGAACAAATTTTACCATCAACAAAAGTTACTGAAAAACAGAGGTTAGCATTTTTCATTGATAGAGCATATTATGGAGAGCACTCACATATTTTTATTACATTTTTATCTGCCCAAAATAAATTAATACAAAATAATGAAAACCATGCTTTGGAAATTAAACAAAAAAAAAGAAAAACAAAACTTCCTCCTGCGTGGGCTCACTGCGGCGGCCCATTGGCGCGCCAAGCGGCAGCGCCTGCCTGCCCACCCACGCGCGCCCTCTCTCCCGCGCTCGCTGACAGGCCGGCCCGGCTGTCAGCGACGCCCTCCTCCTCTCTTCTCTTCCCCGACCGGACAAGATCGCCGGCATGACGGTCGCCGGTGTTCTCGCCAAAGGCAACACCTCCTCGCGAAACCATACCCCTCAACAGACTCTACGCGTTCCCCGAACTTAACAAGCTATCATACGACTCCTCCACCCCACCGAGCGCCACACCGAGATCACCGGCGGCTCATCGGGGCCAACCGGCCGGCTCACGGAGCACCTACAGCAAAACCGGCACGGCAACGTACTTGGCATCACGACGCGAACTCAACGCACTACGAATACGACCCTGAGCGGCTTTAACCAAGGAGTGGGAGCTCACGAAAAGAAAAGCGGCGCGCAAACGGCCGGAGTTGGAAGAAAGGTGACGGCGTGCGGGCAAACTAGACAGTCGCACGACCTATTCAATGACTCAGAGCACGCGCAAAGGAAGTTGCGACAGCTGTGCGCGAGCTATTGGAAGCGGTAGGCAAGTGTGGTGCTCGAATTCGGTGGAATGGCGGGCGGTGGTCGGCGAGCCTGGAAGAAGGAAAAAAAGGAATTGACGGCCGGCGCATGCTTTTATAGGGCGGAGGATGGTCGAACAGTGGGCGGGCACCTTCACACGACGGCGGCAAGGTGTGCAGCGTCGCGTGAAACCCGGAAGACGCTGGAAACGCCACGGCGGCCGCCGGCCGGCCGTCCGGCATGGGCACCCCCCCAATGCAACATCAGTAGCGAGCCGCCACATTTCTCCATTTTCCAAATTATTTTCAAAAGTTGAACTGTTCATAAAAATCTTCCAAAATATCAAGTGTGCAACTTTTCCAGCTCTACAACTTTGATTTAAGGAGCTTGGTCAGAATCAACTTAGTTTTTGAATTTGGATTTCAAATTTGAAAAGGTTCAAAACCCTAACTTTGGGGATTTCAAAATTACTTTCAAATTTTGAATAAAAGATGATAATCTCAAAAAAATAAAAGTTGTTCCATTTCTCAATGTCTACAACTTTCATTTAGGAAGTTTTTCCTGAAACCCAATAATTTTTGAAATTAAGTTTAAAACCCAAATAGGGACAATTTGCAATTCAATTCACTTTTGAAATTACTTCAAATTTTATTCAAAAACTTGAAAAACTTTGTATACCAAAGTTGTAGAGCTCAAAGAGATGTACAAACTGTATTTTGGAAGTTTTCTAAAATTTTGAATATTTTGAGGTGAAATTATGAAGGGGTAAAAACACACTTTGAAAATCTCCCTTTTTGAAATGAATTTCAAATTGAATCTTTGGGCAAATAAATTATGATGATGTGGCACTTTTCAAACCCAACCAATAGTACACTTTCAAAGTACAAAGTTCATACTTTGAAATAGTACTATTGGTTAGCAACTTTTATTTAGAAAATTAATTATAGTTAGCTCACCAAAATTGAAAGTGAAATTCAAAACCCAACACTTAGCCTTCATGCTAGGGTTTGGGATTTGAATTCAAATTCAAATTTGATTCTTTCTTTTGCACCATTTGCTTTTAGAAAAACTTGTTTGATGTAGGAGTCGGGGTTAGGCAAACACTTGCAAACACCAGGGTTGATTTTAGTTGATTGCTTTTATTGATAAAAGTAAACATGTGAGCAGGATTCAAATTATAAACATAAGCACATGTAATACAAAGGAGCTCAACCAACACCCTAAAATCGTAAACTCCTTTTAATTGTTTGAATTAGGGTTTTTCTAATCATGAATGCTCATGCAATGATGATGATGACATGGCAGGTTTTGCTTAACGTAACACCGGGGTGTTACAGTGTTCGGCTCCTGGGAAACTCCGGCTGGTCTGGCTGCTGAACCAGCTGCTACAGTACACAGCTGGGCTGATTCGGGGGCTGAATCCAGCTCAAAAGAGCCAGCTCTCCAGCAGCCGAACACGAGAAGCAAGTTAGGCAGCTTATAATACACATCAGGACGCTTTTCCTTAAAAAGAAATAATACATACGTCGGCATATGCTTCGTAATTGATACTAGCTATGGGAGTGATCGGTTGCACTTCTACAGCTAAGGCTACAGTTATAACTTATGACTGATTGATTCCAAATGGTGGGTGCTGACGTGCTGTGTGATGTGCTGCTTCTGCCTTCACAGCGCTGTTGCAGGAGAAATCTGCTTCTGAATTATCCTCAGGATCCAGCTAAGATCTTTGGATCCAATTCTGACTAGATTCCGGACATGTGAGGTGTCGAAACAGGTTTATATACTATTATTACTCAGTGCCAGCAACTCATCACATGTTTTACTCCCTCTCCATCTCAAAAAAATATATTAAGTTTTTATAGAAATACTATTATTACTCAGTACCAGCAACTCATCACATGTTTTACTCCCTCTCCATCTCAAAAAAAATGTATTAAGTTTTTAAATAAATTCTCTTTATAAATTTATTAAAAACAGTATTACTAGCATTATATTTCTTGCAAATAGGTTTA
>JADLZL010004463.1:0-149244 GCA_015844335.1 Chrysopogon serrulatus | reverse complement strand
TTTATTTCTTTCTCTACCGGCTGATGGACCCCGCTTGTTGGCTTCATCCTCTTTTCTTATCCATCCGTTGCCTCATCTAAGACGCATCACAATAAGGGTCCCCGATGGACACGCCGGGCGCTACCCCGCGCGACAAGGCGGCGGTTGGTGAGTCGGCTCTGAGCAATGAAGCACAAAGATGGGCACGCCTCGCCCCACACGCCTCGAGGACGAGTTCCAAAGTGCTAGCGGCGTGAGTGGGCGGTCCCGACGGCGTGGGAGTAGCACTCCTCTCCTCTCCACTGGCAAAGACCATCAAGACGACGACCTCACCTCGCCGCTGGCTCGCAACTCCTCCCAAGAAGGTCCGGAAGTCATCTGTGAGGCCGACGTATGTCCCGGCAAGATCACCCACAGAGCGCTGGCCGCCGGGCGCGAGCACGCCGAGGTGGATCTCGCAAGTGCCTCCCGCCTCGTCACGCGCGCTGCTAGTCAGCCGTTTAATGAGATGTAGAGCATTCTGAGTCGCGCGAGCACACAGGCCGCCACGCCCACTGAGAGCACGGACTCAGCTCCACATGGACGTGGCCAGCTACCGCTGGCCAACCCCGCGCGTGAAGCACGGCCGACGGCAGCAGTGGCTGTGCCGGCAAGCTCAGCAATGCCGGGCGGTAGCGTGGATCGGCTCCGCCTTCCACCGTGCGTGCACAAAGACGAAGCGGTGCCGCGCCTCGCCGAACGCCTTGAAGATGATGCGGTGGACTACGCAGGTGGTGTCCGCTTTCCCTCGCACGTACATGGCTTTCGTCCTTCTCTTTCTCTACCGACGAGGCACTCGCCCGTCGCCAAGGGCATGCTCAGTGCGGCCGAAGCCGCGTGCGCGAGGGCGGCTCAACACGCTGCCGGAAGGCGTGGCGGCGGTCAAGACGCGCTGAAAGCCATGGGCGGCGCTCGCGACGCAGCATGGAAGGCCATGGCGTATGCTTTCAGCCCATCGCCGCGCTGAAGCTCGCTGGGCGGGCCGCCTGTCGAGTGGCGCGGCGGCGCCAGAACGCCGTGGCTGGCGACACCGCACGCGGGCCTGGGGAACGCCACAGCTCTCAGCGGACGCGATGGCCGGGAACTGCCGGCGCGGAAGCTCAGCCGAAATGGGGCGCTGAACCGCGTACGCCCGAGGCCTGTACCAAGGCCATGTCGCCGCTATTCGACCGGCTGTAATGGGCCACCACCGCCACCGGCCAGGCGCGCCATAAGTGTGAAGAGAAAGAGAAGAGAGCGAAAAGTTGTGGGTGGTCAATCAACGGGCCCCCATTGGAGGGTAAAATGGTCATTTGACATGTCTGTTTGGACAATCGTTAGATGGAGAAGCGGAAAGCTGAGAACGGCTTTATAGGAAAAATTTCTTCGAACTTGGACATCTCGTGTGAGTTCGGGAATTTTTCAAGGGCTTTGATGAGATTACATGTTTTGTAATGGTATACGTAAGAAAGGCTCATTTTTTTTTTTACATATTCTTCTTCCGTCATCCAACGACTTTTTAATCCGTCATTACGGCAAAGCAAATGCCTCACACAACCAGGGCGCACACTCTCCAACGGCTCAGATCATCATGCCCCAGCATCGAACGGCCATGACCCCTCCAACCACACCGCACCCCCACCTCGAGGCTCATCAGATCGATCCCCTGCGCCAAAGATCTAAAAAACACCTCCTCCCCCTGTCGTCCATTGCATTCTCCTCCCTTTCTCTCGCGCGAGTCCCGACTCCCCCTCCAGATCCACCACCTCCTCCTCTTCTCCTCCAGATCCACCACCCCCCTCCTCTCCGTTCCTCCGCAGCTACAGCTGGGGGGGCTTCGGCCTTAGCGCCGACGTGGCCGGGCACGCCGGGGCGGGAGGATGCTGACCAAGTTCGAGACGAAGAGCAACCGGGTGAAGGGCCTGAGTTTCCACCCGCGGCGGCCATGGATCCTGGCGAGTCTCCACAGCGGGTGATCCAGATGTGGGACTACCGCATGGGCACCCTCCTCGACCGCTTTGACGAGCACGACGGGCCGGTTCGCGGCGTCCACTTCACGCCACCCAGCCGCTCTTCGTCTCCGGAGGTAATCTGCCAGATCCTTCCTTGTCTCGCCCGTCTGGTGCGCGCTTGCATGTTTAGCTCATTTTTCTCTCGCGGATTGGAGGTGTTCCCGCGAGTTACGTGGATGTTTGATGGTTCTGCGATTCGTTGATTGTGTAATCGTGGGCGCTTGACTGACTGGTTTACATGTTCGTTGATGAGATCGCGTTTGGTGGGAAGTGCGGTGATTAAGGATACATGTAATAGTTTGGTACGCTGGGTTGGTCGACCGGATCTGGTTCTTGCTTTATCATCTGTGCTTGCGATGATCTGTATGGTAAATTATTTGTTGGTGCTTGATTTTTTTTTCCTGTGGCTGTAGTGAGTGGATTCTATGATCTCTGAAACGGTCACAAATCACAAAGGCATTCTCATTAGCACGCACCAAAACAAAAACCACTGCTATAATCGTGCTGTCAATCATTGAATCAGACTAATGAAACTAAGACGTTCTTCAGGGCATTACAATTGTTACTTGTAAAACTTATTATTCTTCTAAGATTCTGTTTACTGCGATATGATGCAGGTGATGACTATAAGATTAAGGTCTGAATTACAAGACACACCGCTGCCTCTTCACACTTCATGGGCATCTTGACTACATTCCGCACTGTGCAATTCCATCACCATGAATACCCATGGATTGTAAGTGCTAGTGACGATCAGACAATCCGGATCTGGAACTGGCAGTCACGCACCTGTGTGGCTGTGCTGACTGGGCATAACCACTATGTCATGTGTGCATCTTTCCATCCCAAAGAAGACCTGGTTGTATCGGCATCACTTGATCAGACTGTGCGTGTCTGGGATATCGGAGTTTCAGGAAGAAGACAGTGTCACCTGCAGATGACATCCTCCGTCTCACCCAGATGAACACAGATCTTTTTGGAGGTGTTGACGCTGTAGTGAAATATGTCCTGGAAGGCCATGACCGTGGGGGACTCAATTGGGCCTCGTTTCATCCCAGTTTGCCACTCATTGTTTCTGGGGCAGATGACCGGCAGGTGAAGCTATGGAGAATGAACGGTAATAGTCTTATTACTTCCTGGTCTTCACTTTGCAATTTGCATGTCTTTTTGTTTTAGTTTTTTTTGTGTAGCAGAATGATAACTATATTCAAGTGTATCATGTATGATTTGATGTTTCCACATGATATAGTTACCTAATAATATGTTATGAATGTTTTTTTTTCCTTTATGTAATCTTGCCTTCACAGAACTTCATACCATTTAATGATGGTGTTGCTAAATACAAAAAGGCATATTCCAGAATTAGTAGCTTGTTACTTTTTTGATTCATATTTAAAATATTGCATGTATAATGGCTCTCGGAGCTGAAGTTTAGCACAAAAATTTAGCTGCTCAATTAGTACCTAGCATTTGTGAAAAGGTATTCATTCTACAAGGAAATATTTGAAATGCAATAATTTATATTTTTATGGACAGATACCAAGGCTTGGGAAGTTGATACTTTAAGGGGCCATATGAATAATGTGTCTTGTGTGATGTTCCATGCAAAGCAAGACATCATTGTGTCTAACTCAGAAGACAAAAAGCATTCGCATTTGGGATGCCACAAAGAGAACTGGTATTCAGACATTTAGACGCCGAGCATGACCGTTTTTGCATTCTTGCTGCTCACCCCTGAAATGAACCTTCTTGCTGCTGGTCATGACAGTGGCATGATTGTGTTCAAATTAGAGAGGGAACGTCCAGCCTTCTGTGTTAGTGGTGACACTGTTTTCTATGTGAAGGATCGGTTTCTACGGTTCTTCGAATACTCTACCCAGAAGGAAGTTCAAGTGGCTCCAATAAGAAGACCTGATCAGTCAGCTTGAACCAGTCACCCAGGACGCTGTCCTACAGCCCAACTGAGAATGCTGTCTTGATTTGCTCTGATGCTGATGGGGTTCATATGAACTCTACATTGTTCCCAAGGATTCTGCTGGTAGGTCTGATTACTTGCAAGAGGCAAAGAAAGGGGCTGGTGGTTCTGCTGTTTTTGTAGCGCCAAGAACAGATTTGCAGTTCTTGAGAAGAGCAGCAATCAAGTTTTGGTGAAGAATCTTAAGAATGAAATTGTGAAGAAAAGCCCCCTTCCCATTGCGACTGATGCAATATATTATGCTGGGACCGGTAACCTGCTGTGCAAAGCTGAAGACCGGGTGACCATCTTTGATCTTCAGCAAAGGCTAGTTCTTGGTGAGCTCCAGACGCCTGCTGTCAAATATGTTGTTTGGTCCAGCGATATGGAAAAAAAAGGCACTGCTGAGCAAGCATGCAGTGGTTATAGCTAGCAAGAAGCTTGTCCATAGGTGCACACTGCATGAAACCATCCGTGTGAAAAGTGGTGCCTGGGATGAGAATGGTGTGTTCATTTACACCACACTGAACCATATGAAGTACTGTCTTCCCAATGGAGACAGTGGGATCATAAAAACCCTCGATGTTCCTATTTACATAACGAGGGTTGTTGGGAACAACATTTTCTGCTTAGATCGTGATGGAAAAGAACAAGCTGATTGCAGTTGATGCATCGGAGTACATTTTCAAGCCTCGCTCTTCTCCGAAAATGCTATGATCATGTTATGAGTATGATTAAGAACTCCCAGCTGTGTGGGCAGGCTGTGATTTCTTATTTACAACAGAAAGGTTTCCCAGAAGTTGCTCTACACTTTGTGAAGGATGAGAAGACCAGATTTAACCTAGCTCTTGAGAGTGGAAACATTCAAATTGCAGTTGCTTCTGCAAAAGGAGATTGATGACAAGGATCACTGGTACAAGTTGGGAATTGAGGCCCTGAGGCAGGGAAATGTTGGTATAGTAGAATATGCCTACCAGCGAACAAAGAATTTTGAGAGGCTTGCTTTTCTGTATCTTATTACTGGTTACTTGGACAAGGTGGGCTTCATGTGCAAAATTGCTGGGCAGAATAACAATTTGATGGGACAGTTCCACAATGCACTGTATCTTGGAGATGCCAAGAAGCGTGTTGAGATTTTGAGAATGCTGGGCAGCTACTTTGCTTATGTTACTGCTGCCACCAGGGCTCAAAGAAATTGCTGAGAGGATTGCTGCCGAATTAGGCGCGAGAATGTTCCTTCTCTGCCTGAAGGAAAATCTCACTCACTACTGATCCCGCCTGCACCCCCTCACAGCCTGTGGTGATTGGCCATTGTTGAGGGTAATGCGCTGTATTTTCTAAGGTGGATTGATGCTACTGGAAGGGCAGATCTTGAGGAAGATGATGAAGCTGCTGGTGCTGACTGGGGTGATGAAGACTTGATATTGTTGATGCAAGCGAGGTGGTGGCCAATGGTGGTGATGGTTTTGATGTAGAAGTGGGTGAACCGAATGAGGAGGATGGTGATGGTGAGAGGAAGGTGGTTGGGACCTGGAAGATCTGGAACTTCCACCTGAAACTGAAACTCCAAAAGCTGTTGGCAATGCTCGCTCTGCTGTATTTGTTGCTCCTACACCAGGTATTCCTGTCAGCCAAATTTGGACTCAGAGATCTTCTCTGGCTGGGGAGCAAGCGGCTGCAGGGAACTTTGATACAGCAATGAGGTTGCTTAGCCGCCAGTTGGGTATCAAGAACTTTGTTCCACTCAAGCCCTTTGTTTCTGATCTGCACATGGGCAGTCATACATATCTGCGTGCGCTTGCCGCTGCTCCTGTTATATCAGTTGCAGTAGAGAAAGGATGGAATGAGTCTGCAAGTCCTAATGTGAGGGGCCCTCCTGCACTTGTTTTCAGCTTCTCTCAAATGGAAGACAGACCTGCTCAAGGCTGCCTACAAAGCCACAACTGAGGGCAAGTTCCCCAGAAGCACTAAGGCAGTTCCTTAGCATCTTACATACCATTCCAGTTATTGTGGTGGACTCACGGAGAGAAGTTGATGAGGTGAAAGAATTAATTGAGATAGTGAGGGAGTATGTTCTTGGTCTAAGGATGGAACTCAAGAGAAAGGAATTGAGGGATGATGTGACCCGTCAGCAGGAGTTGGCTGCTTACTTCACAAACTGCAAGCTTCAGAGAGTTCATATGAGGCTTGTGCTCGCTAGTGCTATGGCCCTTTGCTTCAAGCAGAAAAAACTTTGCAACTGCAGCACACTTTGCAAGGATGCTTCTTGAGAACAGCCCTCCGAGGCCCAAGCAAAGAAGGCTCGACAGGTGCTGCAAGCTTGCCAGGACAAGAACGATTCTCACCAACTGAACTATGACTTCAGAAATCCATTCGTTGTTTGTGGCGCCACATATGTTCCTATCTACCGTGGCCAAAAGGATGTTTCCTGCCCATACTGTGGATCCCGATTTGTTCCTTCCATCGAAGGGCAGCTTTGTACCATATGTGAGCTTGCTGCGGTTGGGGCAGATGCTTCAGGCCTCCTCTGCTCTCCTACACAGTCGAGATAAGCAATGGTAGTTAGAGGTCCCCTATATTCTTTCTAGTGTCAAGTTCCAAGACTATCATATATTTTACCAGGGAGTTTACTGATTGTAAGGAATAAGTATTATACATGTTTTTATCGAAGTTTTTTCTTTTTGTGTTTTGTTACCATAATTTTTTGTTTTGCCTAGAGAGACTTTGATCGACTTCGATGCAATGCTGGAAATTGATGTATGAGATGTTTCTTTCACTCTTAAAATCCTTTTTTTTTTATGTCTCTGCGTTGCTTTTAGTTTATAGTCTGGAGTTAATCTTTTGCTCGGTAGGCGGGGCTAATGTGCTTTATGTCAGAATACCTCGAATCTGGAAGAGTTCACCTGCTAGAGTGCCTATCTCTCATCTCTTAGAAATTAGAATCACTTATTCAGTTTACCTCCTAGAGTGCCTATCATCTCTTAGCATCACTTCACATTATCAGATGGATTTGTTGGCGGCCTGTTTGAATCCATCAGATATAAGAATACAAACCGCATCAGGTAAAAATCGTGAATATTACCTTCCATTTCTTCAGGTAAACTTCATGGGGATATTACCTTCCATTTCTTCACTCGACGACGTTCACTGCTCTATGGAAAACTGAATCATGCATCTGTTTTCCACATGATCGTGCAGTCCAAACAGGGGTAGGATATGGTGGCAGCAACACCTAACATTCCAGAGATTGGCAAGTTCGGGCGTTTCTCCACAATATATCTTTTAACAAGGAGTCAAGGATTGCAATCAACTTTGTCTTAATCCTTGAGCAAATCCAGCTTGAGTTTGTGACCTGAACTATTTCAACATATAAAAGCGTAGTTTCATGTTACCTTAACTTTTAATCCGGTAAAAATTTGATACTTTGATTGCATGACTCATCATGCTTGATTAGCCCCTCGGATCAACACAAATACCTGTTTCTTCACCTTGGCTACCTCGGTTGCCAAATCATCGCTTAATCTTCACCTTAGTTTCTTGAAGCCGTTTTCTTGTCATGTTATCATGTCTTGTTTATACCAACAATAAGTCTTCATTTCTCCCAAAAAAAAAGTCTTAATTTGAAGTTCACTTCTTATTTTGACTAATATGAAATCCATTATCAATTTTTTTATTTAATTGCCAGGCCATATATGTGAAACCAACTCGTATTATGCAGCTAATTACGTATATTTTTCTTTCTGAGTGTCTTTATTAAGAAACGCAGGCTTTAATTTATATAGAAAAAATAAAAAGTAAAAAATGGCGCTATTTTGAGAAAAAAAAAATAAACTGTTTAATAATGAGGGAAAATCGGACCCATGTTAAAGAAAAAAATTAAACCCATGTAAAAAATTAAGATCTCGCTTTTTTTCGATTTAGTAACATCTCGAAATTTGAAAACAACTAAGATAAATTGCTTCGCGACGTGGCAGCAAACCCGTAATTATAGCACATAATATGATTATATATGGAATAAATCGATTAGTAGAAAAGTTCTCTTTGGCAGTAGCATACGTCGGGCAGGCGCGGTGGATTTCGTCGCTGCTGTCGTCGTTGTGCGCCAGAGGAGCGGGCGCAGTGGAATCTCCCGCTGGCATCGGCGGCCGTGTTTGTTTTTTCTGGAAGGGCACCGCTGTGCCGTGATTGGGGCAGGTGATGAGTTACCGCTAGGCCATGGGGCCCGTGAGAGCTGAAGCAGTGGACAGTGCGGCCTTTGGAGGAGGGCGTGGCGGCCATCTGCTGCAGTCATGCAGGATCGGACGGATAGCATGGAATCACTGTGGATGACCAGTGATGACTGAGGGAAGAAGGGAAGAGCACTGTTGAACAACAGTAGCATTCACCACGTTTAGAGATCTACCCACGTTTAGAGATCTACTATGTAGATGAAGAGTCGGTTTTGGCAACAACCGCTTTTCGGCCGCGACGCCTGCATGCTGACAGATTGTGATCTCACGAGTGATGCCGCTTCGCACTGAAGTCTATAGCGCGGTCGGAGCGCCGGAGCGGGAGAGGAGAGAGGACCGCAATGTCGTCGAGCGGAGATTCGATCCAGCAGTCCTCTCCCGGCGCCGTGGCCGCCACCGCAGAGTCCAGGACCAGGAGTGTGATAGGGTGGAGAGTGGAGACCCAGGCCTGCAGAGCGTTCTCTCCTGGCGCAGTTCTGGCTCAATCTCCGGTGGCGCTGATCCGAAGAGAGGCGTTTTGCATAGGATGGAGCTCAAGACCAAGGAAGCAGCTTATGACTTCGCGAGCAGAGACCACCTCACCGCATGTGTTGAGATGTTGGAAGAGGGGAAGGAAACAATCGGCTTGTTCTATCAGATGCCGCCGCCGGAGATTGTCAGACGCAGACACCATGGTATATATGCCCTGGCCTCTCTCACATTTTTTTTTTTTGAAAATGTCAACGGGGGGGATTACTCCCCACCTGAATATGTATTATAAAGCCCAAAACGGCCAAGTTATCCGCTTACAAAGGTATAGAAAAGGGACAACATCAACACCAAGATACCCAAGCACTGTATGGGCTAAAAAGAGGCGTAACCATAAATACACAAGTGGGCGCCCACGCCCGACGTAAGGAGGTGAAGAAGCCTACCGCCACACCGGGCGAAGCCGCCCCTGATTTCCCTACGACGATGGGAGGCCGCCAAGATGCAAAAACGCCCGCCGCCCCTCGACGGTGGGGTGGGTTGAGGGAGGTGTCGGGTCGCCGCCACACCACGAGCCGCTTCGATCGCTCGCCTGGTGGGAGGCGCGCGCCAAGGCGCCCACGCCAGATCGGGGCGGGCGGCTACCACCACACCACGCCGAGCCGTTCACTGACGCCCCCACGACGGTGGGAGGCGTGCACCGCCCCCTCGGGAGGGAGGGCGCCGGCCGCCCCGGCACACCATGCGGTTTCCGTTTCGGATTCTCGCCCCTCGATTTTTGGAGGCGCGGTACCGACGAGCATGCACGCCCCATACATGGGGTGCCGGCCGCCGCCACACCACGCCGAGCCATTCGGGACTCCCCCCAAGATGCTGGGAGGCGCGCACCAGCAATCGTCCGCGACAGCACATTTCGTTAACTGATTGAACTCTCCGTGTTGTTTTTTTTTTTTTGTTTTTGGCCAATGCAGATCTTTAACCTATTTTCTCCCCTGTTTCACTATTCTACCTGGAACCCATTTCCTAATTTGGGCTGTATTTCCTGACTGCTTCGCTAAGAATTATCAGCGATTTCAAACTGTTCTGTTGTTTGCTTGCATTCCAAGCGTCACGAGAAGATTGCCGGTTCTACGCAGTCTAATGCTACCACCGAAAAACAGCAACAGCATGCCAATTCTGCTGATGCCCATGACAAACTTGGCTATTATTCTCGTCTATCTGGTAACTCCACCGCCTGCCAATGCCAATTACTACTAGCTTAGTATGCAGCCTTTGAGGCTAGGCTAGGCTTGCATTCGTTCATTGGTTGCTTACAGTGAACTGTTCTATCTTTGTTTTACTTTCCAAGTGTTACGAAAAGGAGACTGAACTGGTTTCTGAATGGAAGAAGCGGGGTTAGGTGCTGCCTCTCCTGAGATCAGGCTGAGTACCAGGATTCAAAGGAAAATAATAAATCTTGTGCTGCCAAAAAAGAATAGGCGTATCATACCTCCTGTAATTGTACGTGCAGAAACTGCTTCACATTAGTTTACATCAGATGTACTTTATTTATCTATTTACTTCACTTGCAGCGTGAGTGCATCAATTGTATCATGAAGGATGCTGAGATGATCCTCGAGGGGATGAGCAAGGGTGATGTCGGGCAAAAAAACCTAAATTATATGGCCTACAAAGACCGACATTGTCCTTAAGACCCTCCTCGCCGGCTATGCCAGACACCACATAACCTAGAATGTTCTCGTCGGGTGTAACCCCGATAAACCACGATTCCTCCAGATCGATATACTACAGAGACATCACAAAGATTACAACAAAGCTTTTATACAAAAATACCGTAGTAATGAAAGACTTTACAATAACTTAATTTACAACCCGCTTTGAAACTTATACAAAAAGAAAGTGTCGCTATTACATAACAAATGAAGTATCATTACTTAACTTTATTACAATCCACACAACGAAAAGTGCCCCGCCCACGCCACTCAACCTACCCTCTCATCGACACTTCATCAACGACCGCCATGCAATAAGGGCCATAGCACTTTTGTTCACACGGCCCACCTCCAACGGGGTTAAATAAACCCCGAGTACAAAAAAGTACTCCGCAAGATTTACCCGACCAAAAAATTGGGGAGAAGACTCGTAAAATGCCGCTAATAGGAATCAAGGTGAGGCTTTAGCAAGATCAAATGACACCTTTGCAAAAAGAGGCTAAGTCACCCCACTTTACTATAACAATCACTTGGCAACCATGTAACAGTATTCAAAACTTTTCATCGCCTTCCATCATTACTACGATGCCGGTGCAAGGATCAAGTCTCCCATATCGTGGAGCAACGACGATTCAATCGCTATATACCCAACCGGGCTTTAGCCACACGATGTATGCAGGATCGATCATCTTACATACATCAACTCAACGCTTATAGTTCTCCCCATACTGTAACGGGTTCTAGCCACGAGGGTACAAGATAATTATCTCTACGCCGTCCCCTTCCACTGGCCCCCGTGAGGATGGGTACACGCCACGCCGTCCCTAAGTATCCGCTCTCGCGGATAGTACAAGGGAGCTTACCGCCATTAGCATGCGATTAGTACTATCCAATAACCTCATGATCCAAGGGCCAAGGCAACGAACGGTGCTTAACCGACCACAAGTGGGATCTATTACTACACCGTGGCACTAGCCCTTCCCGGTGCAAGTCACTCCACCCCGCCTCAATTTACTCATTATGTTCTTGTTATGCACTTTGACCCGATCAAAGTGAAGCGATACCAACAAGTAACATCGTTTTCATCACTTTCTCAAAAGAGGTATTGTTATCATATTTTTAGAAAACATTTCATAAAGTCTATGCTATCACAGGCTAAGCATATACTAATTATTTTTGAAATCAAAACAGTATCCAGTGGTAATATATCAAGGTACCGTAAATGCATCAAAGTAGGATATCACACAACTCCTAACACCTAATGCATCATACCATCAACATACAATATAAAAGCTTTTCAAAATACAAGGAGGTGGTTGAATGCATCCGGGCTTGCCTTGGGGCTCGACGGGGTTAGGAGCAGCTACCCAATCACCGAGATCGGACTCAACCTCTTTACACTGACCACCTTCTTCGAAAAAAACAGAGTTGGATCAACTCCTCCCGTATCCGATTAAAATTACACGATAGAAATGCATGATTACAATGCAATAATAAAAGGAGCATGTGATAATGATGCAACGATTGTTAACCTATCTTGAGTATAACTTACCTTCACGTATAGTTGCACTAAGAAAGTATAGCTAGCGCCGACGACGCATGGACTAACGATACGCAATCAACATAAATTGTCAAGGTCATTAGGGTTAATGACCTAGGGTCATCACTCAATCCCAAAATCAAACAACCCTAATAGTGATTAAGGTTAATTACTAATTTATTAACCATTTTTACAGTTGTTGAAAGCCACTAATTAACTTGCTAACTAGAAACTAATTGAACCCTAATTAATCAAAAGATTAATTAATTAAACATTAATTAACTAGGTACTAATTAAGTATAAAACAAAAATTAGTCAAATTATGATCAAACTTCATAATTAAGATTATTACTATCTAATTAGCACACAAAACAAATTTCATGATTTTTGGACTTATATTTTAATTACTAAAAATCATGGAATTGGCATTTATTAATTAAAAGAGCAATTTTAGCATAAACAAAATTTATTGGAAAACTAGAGTTAGTATTTTTTCTGTGTAGAGCACAACACAAGGGTCACACATATATATTTTTTTATATTTTTATTTGCCCAAATGAATTTTACTACAAAAAGATGAAAAACATCATTTGAAATTAAATTGAAAAAAATTTTCCCTCCCGCTGGCGCACCTGCGAGGCCCATCGGCCCGCACCGCCCGCTTCCCACGCGCCAGCACCTGCTGCACCCGCCTCCCTCTCACCGGCAGGTGGACCTGCATCGTTAGTTGCTTTTCTCCCCTCTCCTTCCCGGGATGCACGTAGATTTGGCAGCGCGAACGGGCCGTTTCGCCGACGCATCGAGATTAACGGCGACTCCAAAGGCATCTATCGATTCCCATCAACGCGACGACTCCATCCATGGGTTATAAAGCAAGGATTAGCCATGAGAACAAACATGGCGACGGCCAGAGCGGCTCTAAGAACTCACAAGGGCAGCGGCGATTGGCACGGTTTTGCCGCTTCAAAGCATGATAAGCAGTGGTAGCGCCTGGAAAGATCGAGATTTTCACCACAACACGATGCTCGTGTTGGATTGAAGAAAGAAGACACAAAAAGGTGGATGAACGTGTTGGCGAACGGCGGCGCTTGAACGCGACGGGCCAGGTGACGCTCCGGGCCGCGTCACAGAGCTCAACCGCGGAAATGGAAGGGTCGGCAAGAATCGCTTGCTCCAAAATATGTTGAACTACACCTCCAATGACAAGAGGAACACCGATGAAGCCGCCGCGTGAATGGCCTCCACGGCGCCTCACCGGAAGTCGGTGAAAGAGCCGACGACGCTGCCAATGACCCGTGGTTTCCGATTGCCTTCTTGGCTCAAACAAAGGCGCCAAGGTGTGGCGTGATGTGTGCAAAAGTAATTGTACAGCGGTGCAGCGTGGAACGGGTGCTTTGCTGACGATCCAAGAAGTGTCGATTTTACGCGAGGAAGAAGAGAAAGAGAAATCGGCGGCCGCATCACCTTTATAGGGCAAGGATGGGCCGTGGAGATAGCCGAGACGCCACGACCCGCCAGGTGGTTGGCTTCACGGGATCGCCGGCGAGGACGCGAGAAGAGCTTCACGGCGGCGCCGGGCAAAGAAAGGCACGCATGGGCAGAGAAGCAAGGTGGGCTTTCCCCGTTGATCTACTGTAGCAAAGCACCACCTTGCCTTTCATTTTCAAAATTAATCCCAAAACTTGAACCGAACAGGAAAAATCTCCTAAAATATCAATTGTACAACTTTTCATGCTCTACAACTTTCATTTAACAAATTTTGCCAGATTCCAAATATTTTGAATTGAGTTTAAAAATCAAAAGGGGACAATTCCCAATTTAAAGAACTTTTGAAATTACTTTAAATTTTATTCAAAAAACTTGAAAAACTTTATTTACCAAACTTGTAGAGCTCAAAGATATGCAATAAACTGTATTTTTGAAGTTTTCCCAAATTTTAAATATTTTGAGATGAAATTGAGAAAGGGGCAAAAACACTTTAAATTTTAAGCTTTTGAAAAGGATTTTCAAATTGAACTTTTTGGGCAATTAATTAGTGGTGTTGTGGTATTTTTTTAAACCCAACTAATGGCATACTTTCAAAGTACAAAGTTCATACTTTGAAATGGTGCCAATGGTTAGCAACTTTTATTTAGAAAAATTAATTATGGTTAGTTTCCTAGAAATTGAAAATGAAATTCAAGCTTTCAACACTTAACCAAATTTGGAAGGTGTTGGCATTTGAATCCCAATTCCAATTTTTGTTCTTGCTTGCATCATTTGACTTATAAAACATGGTTGGGGTGTGAGTCAAAGTTAGTCAAACACTTGCAAGCATCAAGGTTGGTTTTAGTTAATTGCTTTTATAAACAAAATTAAACATGTGAGTGGAATTTAAATGATATATACATACACATACGATATAAAGAGCGCAAAAACAAATCCTAGAATTTGTAAACTCATTTTAGTTATATTTATTAATTAGGTTTTCTAATCATGAATGCTCATGCAATGATGATGATGACATGGCAGGTGTTTAGGTTAACGTGAATACCGCAGGTGTTACATGCCGATGAAATTGGTGAAAACTTGGGCCATGGTATTCTTTTTACCAGGTGTTTTGGCTCATTAAAAAGTATTTGCATGGAGATCCGTGCTCTGCTTCTGTTGCTACCTATGCTGTCCTGTTGGTGGTGCCGGACCAGAAATGACAAGCTTCATTTGTTGTATACTACATTACTATATAGTATGTAGTTTTTACTGTTTGATTGATGGGTAACTTGCCAGCAAAAATTGCAAACAACAATTTCAAGGAACCACCAAGGAGCTGAACTCGTCTGTGAGAAGTTGAGGCAAGATGCTCTCTTATGTGGAGAGCATACCTTTGAGTAGAAGCATTCGCTCGCTGGCCTTAGGTATGTTGTCGGGCGATATGGATGCATATGTGATTAAGACAGCTACAGTAGATTGGTTTTTGCTATTGGTACTATGTTGATCCAGCTGCAATAGACATGCCTACCTGCTGCCTGCTGGTATGATGTATATATACTGATTGTTATATTTAATTATATGTGATGAGGAATAATTTATAATGTTGTGAGGAGTGAAGCATATTAGTATTGTTTCCTCTATGTACTCTCTAGGTGTAAAAGTGAACGGCGACATAGCAAGGCTCAAGATACGGAACTGGGTAAAGTGCACGTCGATGGCTCTGATGAGTTCAGCAAGGCAAGGCATTCAACCAAAAACAAGGTACAACAATAAGCCAGCACAAGTTGGCAATTTGTTCTTATATTCTGATTCTTTTTTAACTAACTCGAATTGTTTGCTGACTTGAGGGAAGATTTGTTCCTGTGTGTTACATGCAAGGGCAGTGGGTGGTGGCAGTTCAACATTAGCGAGCACACGAAGATGATAAGCTAAAAGACTCAAGTGTTTCATGATGCAATTAATTTTTTTCATTCATTCTCTCGTTGCTATACAACCAAAGTTCCAGAGGTTCTGCACAATAGTCTTTTAGCTTATCCACTGGTAGTAATAGATCATCAAACACTTTCATGTTTCCAATCTCAGGTTGAAAATGCTGTTGGTTATGATTTTACCATAACAGATTTGAGTAGCGCCCTGCTCTTGCAATAAATTTTGTGTTTGTTTGAATGTCCATGTGAGGTACATTTCCTGTTCCGTTTTATATGCACTCGAGTTTTACAGATGCTGTTGGTTATGGTATGTTTTTTCCTAATAGATTTTAGCAGCATCCTGCCGTTGCACCTGCATTGCTGTTCGTCTGTCCTGCTGTTGCACCTGCTTTGCTGTTCGTCTAAGGTGCTAAAAATTGTATTAACACAGTACTTGGTTATTTTCACCTCCAATCTTTCCAAGAAGTTACAAAATCATAACATAGCATTTCTCGGCTATGTATCATCGATGCTTCACTAACCCACCCGTACTCATATCAGATACTTCAATACTATGATACGTTCTGTATTACCACAATGTTTTCAGAGTTGAATATCACTGTACCCATATTGCTGTAGTGGTATCCCAAATCTGTGATATATAGCTTCTTGGTCATGGACTGTGTAAAAAGGCTTTTTGGGGGTTAAATTTTTGTGTTTTTTCTGCACATGTTGTATGCACCATTCCTAGTTCAATGATTAGACAAAGGACCAAACATTGCATAACCTATACATATATTATGCTACTTTTTCTCTAATGTTTTCTGGTGGGTTATTACCGCTTCAATCTCACTATTGCTCTGCTATTTTCCTGTGTTTTCAGCCTGATGACACATCTTAATGGTTGTCCATCAACTACCAGCATGGATAATTATGTGCTGAACAGAAGCAGAAACTTTTATGAGGGAAGGCAAGATATGAAAGACTGCAGGTTGCCTCCTGATGCTTCTGAAAAACCTGATATATGAAAGACTGCAGTTATGTTTGTCCATCTAATTTCAAGTATAGTTTATAACAAAACAGTATCAACATTTGTACATCTAAATGGGTTAATTATGAAATCCCAAAGAATATAGCATGGTAAATCTAATTAAAATGTTTATGGGGAATAAAGCTTAGCAGCGCGGTATGCCTTCCGCCCGCATTAACCGGGCTTTCCCACACGCGCTGTTACTTCCTCAAGGCCTCCGCCTCGCCACTGGTGATCCGCCTGCCGCCTGCATGGTCGCTCCCTTCCCTCCGGCGAGACGGCGCCAGCCCCTACCCGCTCGCTCCCCCCGCCACCGCCCGAGCTTCGCTCCCAAGTCTCCAACAGCCGCCTCGCGCCCGGCCATCGCGCCCCCGCATCCATGCCTGCGCCCCCGCGCTCTGCATCGGCTGGCGGCCCGCGGAACCCGGCAACGGCCGTCAGCCTGATCCACCTGTAGGCCTCTCTTCTCTCCTCCTCCAATTCCGGCGAGCACCCCCTTCTTCTCCAACTCCGGTGGGTGTAGATTGTCCCACCCGACCCGGGGAGCGGGGAAGACAAAGGCGGTGGGGATGGGCTGGCGGGCGGTTTAGGGTAGCGGGCGGCTGGGCGGCGGTTGGGCCAGGCTAGGCGGGGGAGGCTCGCCGGAGATAGAAGATGGCGAGGGGGCGGGGAGGAAGAGGGGGCGCCCGGAGTTCCGGCGACCCGGGGGCACCGGGCGGGGGTACCCTGGCGGCTCGCGGAGTGTAAGTCTAACTAACGCGCGCGCCAAGCGACGCGTTAGCAACGTCCAATGTTTATTTGGTATGATATGATCAATATTTAATATTTGTTATCAAAATTAAATGCGCTTTCCCTTTCTCTCGTTAACTACGGTCCGACACTCCGACATGGCATACCAAACATGCGCTTCTTCCCCTTGAAAGTCCCATTTCTCTCCGCTTGGGCCGTGGCCACGCTGCGCATCCGCGCCCGCCGGCTCGTGGTCCTGCTCGCGCCACTGCCGCCCATCTGCCCTTGGCCAACTCGGCTGCTTGCGGCCATCTCCCTCCGCACTCCCGGCTCCTTGGCTCCGCCGCCGCCGCCCCGGTCGCAGCTCCGTCTTCGGTCCGCGGGCCCCGGCCGTGGCTCCGATCGCCCCAGGCCATCTGTCTTCTTTCTTGCCGGCAACGGCAAGGGAGAAGGTGCAGCGTCCTTTGCCTCCTCTCACCTCCTGCAGCTCGGAGTCAATAAGAACTTGTGCCGCCGGCGAGGGGTGGCAGTCCCACGGAGGACTCCGCGTCCGGCCACGCGCCCAGCCCGCAGCCGGCGGCTTCAACCTCGACGTCGATCTTTATCGCGCGGCGGCAGACCAAGGCCGCCCCGCCGCGCCATCGCTCTGTACCTCGCATCCCTACGCTCGTCCCGCTGCCCCTGTCCCTTCGCCCAGTTCCCTCGCCGTCCTCAAGTCTGTGCCCCTGCCTCCCTGAGCACGCCGCCTTCCCGCGGCGACCTCCCTCCACGCGCACCTCCTCCGCCCTCGGCCTCCCTCCCACCCCTACCCGCACGCCGCCCTCTCTCACCTCTACTCCCGCCTCCTGCCCCCCAGACCACGACCACTGCCGCGGCCTGCTCGATGACGCGCCTGCGCCGCTGCACCGCCACTCCCGCCTTGTCTCGTCCAACTTCGCTCCTGGCTTCCTCCTACGCAGGGGCGCGATATCACCGCCGCGCACGCCATGTTCGAGGCAATGCCCGCGCGGGACGTTGTGTCGTGGAACCTTACGCGAAATGTCGCTTCGGACCCGCTAAGGCCGGTCACCGGCGAGGCCATCGAATTGTTCGACCAAATGCCCGAGACAAACGCCGCGTCCTTGGAATGCCCCTTGTCTCCGGGTTCATGGCACAAGGCCACGTAGCCCAAGCGCACGAGCTGTTTGGAGCGGATGCCCATCAGAACAATGTTTCCGATCACGATGATCTCCCAGGGTACGCCAAGGCCGGGTGACGTCCAAGCTGCTGCTAACCTCTTTGATAGGATGGATAATAAGTGACCTTTATGCATGGAATGCGATGATCTCATGCTATGCACAGAATGGCTGTGCAAGAGAGGCACTTGGCATCTTTAACAGGATGTTGAAGCCACATATTTGGGTGGTACCCACGAGAAGACTTTTCCTCTGTCATCTCGGCATGTTCACAGCTGGGGGACTTGAGGTTCGGCTTGTGGGGTTGAGAGTTTCATGGGGTATGTGGGGGTTGATCTGGATGATCACTCATGCATCGCTTTGGTTGATTTGTACACCAAGAGTGGGGCGAATGGATAGGGCTTTGATTTGTTCAGAGGCTTGAGATCAAGGGATGTGGTGTCTTACAGCTGATGATAGTGGGCTGTGGAATGCATGGCATGTTAAATGAAGCTATAGGTTTGTTCAAGAGATGTCCAAAGCGAGGATTGATCCTAATGCGTGACCTTTTTGTGGGCTTTGTTGTCTGCATACAGTCACGCAGGGCTATTGAAGAAGCTTCGTGCTTGGCTTAATTTCCATGTCAAGCAAATATGGGATTAGTCCTTCGATGGAACACTACACTATTATGGTAGGACATTCTTGGGCGCTTCGAAAGTTGGAAGAAGTATTCCAGCTGATCATGCAGATACCTGTACGCCCACATGCTAGTGTTTGGGGTGCCTTGCTTCTTGCTTGCAGGTTGCACAACAACATTGAGCTTGGGGGAGATTGTTGCTTCCAAGTGCTTTGTCTTGGAGCCGAAGAGAGTGGATATTACATTCTCTTTGGGTAACATATATGCACAAGCAAAGAAGGGACAAGGTTAAGGGTTTAAGGAAGATGATGGCAGAAAGGGGTTTGAGTAAGACGCCTGGGAGTAGCTGGGTGCATGTTTCATAAATCCATTCTATTGATCTTACTCATGTTATCATTTGGGTCAGTTACTCAGTTACGGAAAGGGGTTTGAGTAAGACGCCCTGGGAGTAGCTGGGTGCATGTTTCATAAATCCATTCTATTGAGCTTACCATGTTATCATTTGGGTCAGGTACTCAGTTGACAGATCAACATGCAACTCAGATTTTGGGCACTAAATTTGGGAAGATGAGGAGTCAATGGAAACAGCTGTTTAGTTGCCATCATCATGGAATCCCCCATTCCTCAAGTTTCCTGACTTCTCTATGTGGGTTCAGAACCCCATTGGAATCAGTTGTTCTTGTGGTCCTTCTTGGGAGCTTTTAGGGCATGTTCTTTTAATCCTCATTGCATCTGATCTTCATTATGTGGAGAAGACAGGAGGATAATGGAGGTTTAGATACAAGAATATAAAGAAATGAGAAACCTAAACCTGCATGAACATGCGAAGTTGTTGAATGCATATTTTGATGAGAGGAGAGTTGAAGGGGTTATGTTAAATTGAAGAGACCATGAGCTATATCTTATGTTCTCTAGATGATACAGATGCTCCATGAAAATGCCCATATCCATACTTGCTACCTGGAAAAGTTCAAAAAGCACTCGTCATGAAACTCAAGTACATCTTTACATACACTTTGCAATTTCTACTAGTAATTCAGAAACTTGGGGAAAGATATGTTGTTCTTGTGTGTTACAGGAGGAGTGGTTAGTGGTGGGTTAACGTGGGCAATACGGATATGCTAATAAACTGAATATGGCAGTTTTTTGTTCAATGATGCAATTACTTTGTTCTTTCTTTGTTGGTTTTGTACAAACCAAAGCTCCAGGGGTCTACCTCTTTAACTTATCCACCGATAGTAATAGGTCATCAAACACTTTCATGTTTGCTATCTCAGGTTGACAGATGCTGTCGTTATAGTATGATTTTTGTCCTAACAGATTTGAGCAGCACCCTGCTCTTGCACTTGTTTTGCTATCTGTAATTCAGTACTTAAATTTTACCTCCAATCTTTGAAGTTACCAGATTAACAATAATTAGCATAGCACTTCTAGGCTATGTATCACTAATGATTCACTAACCCACCTGTACCCATAATGTATCACTTCAATAGCCTCTGTATTATCATAATGTTTTTCAGAGTTATCATTGCACCCTTTATTGCTGTACTGGTATTTCATATCCGTGATATATAGCTTTTGGTACCTTCCCAGTGGACTGAACAAAGTCTTTCTTGGGACTTAAAATTTGTGCTTTTTTCCACATGTTGTAATAGACCATTCCTTGTTCAATGATTAGACTAAAGAACCAGACAGTGCATAACTTACATATATTATGCTACTTTTCTCTCTCCGTAATGTTTTTTTGGGGGTAGATTGCTGTTACAATCTGATTATTTTGAAATTTTCCGGTGTTTTTTTCAGCCTGACACACATCTTAGTGGTAGCCCATCCACTGCCAGCATGGATAATTATGTGCTGAACAAAACTGGCTGGCCTGCATTCCCTCCCTGATGCTTCTGAAAACCAGAGATGAAAGGCTGCAGTTATGTTCTGTCATCTGCTTAAATTCGTCATTAGCCCTCGCCAGAAGCTTCTCTTGGCTGGAGCTGCAGCTCTGTCCGCAAAGAGTGAACTAAAATCTATTAGGGCTCCGCTCCAAATTATAAAGTCGCTTTGATTTTTTTGGTACAATTCATTTTACTATGTATCTAGATATAATAATGTGTCTAGATACATAAAAATGGATGAACCAAAAAAAGTCAAAAAAGGACATAATTTAAAACGGGGAGTAGCTAATATATGAAGCATATGTAGCCACAGCCAGAAAAGCAGAAGCGAGCTGCATATGTCTGCAGACGCTATGCTATTCTGAAATTCAATTAGTTCGTGGTTCATGCCTTCTATTCTGGAATTCATAATTAGTCCGTGGTTCATGCCTGCAGATGCTGTACATTTCTTTCTTGTGTAGGGTAGTCATGTTAAGATGGTACTATAATCGATTTTACGAAGAAAGAAACGTGCTGCTGTTGGGAAATAAATTTCACCTTTTCATGTGTTCACCAATGCTAATTGCGTCAGTATTTTTTTCTCAAAAACGCAGGAGATCTGTGTTCCATTATATTAAGAAGAAATAAGGGTATAAGAACCCAGAACTTACAAGACACACCCAAAACACAACTCACTCACACACACAGCTATGAAAACTGCAGCCTAGACGGAGACGCACATAGCAGCAGCAAGGACCGACAAAGACTAATCGCCAGGAGATGGGCAGTCAAGAGGGAAAGCCCAAGGAGCCCCTGTCAAGGTCCACAAATGGCGTTCCTCACCAGCCACTACTAAAGCCCCAGCCACACTTGGAACCGCCCCATCAAAAACACAATTGCGTCAATATGCTCGCAGGCTCCAGCTTGCTGCTACTTTGCCTAACTGACGATCGGGAGGTAGACAAAAGAGGCTTTCAGAACTCTAAGGTCAATATGTCAACACCACGCCGGAGCCAGCCGCAAGATGATGCGGAAGAGGAGTCCAGCGAGACGGGCGTGAACGGGGAACATGGTGACCGCGAACCAAGACAAGGCGGAACCAAGACGGACCGGGCGCGTCCAACGGCAAGTGTTGTCATCGCTGGACTGCAGCGGGCGCGGAACCATGTTCGCAGAGCGCGCAAGCGGGTCACGCCGGGCCGATGGCCTTGTATAAAAAGAGAGACCCCGAGGGAAAAGAGAATCAACAAACATTAAACCAAAACTACCAATACAATCCTGCCTTCCTCCTTCCTCCGTTGTCGGTTTCCTCGCTTTCTTCTCCCAGTATCCCCCTCTTCCTCTTGTTTTAGATCGGTCGCTAACACTTGGTACCTCGTGAGCCACAAAATTTCTCCGTATCAAGTCTCTTCTTCGATTCACAAACGACCGCGGTTGAGTTCTTTCTCACGCCAGCCTCCGATTGCGGCCGTCGGAGACCTCAGAATTCCGTGTCCCGCGTGAGCGAATTGACGATTCCGATCTGGATCGTGGATCCGCCACCACCACCTCCACCACCTCCTACCCAAGCCGCCGGTCTTCCGCCACTACACCCGCCGCAACCAGCCCGGCAGCCATGAATCCCGACACACAATTGCTGCTGAAGGAGATCCGTAAGCCGCTGGCGAGCAAGTCGCCACCCGTAAGCACTCCTGACACCCGTATGTCACACGGACACCAACCGCTTCCCGAACGCCGCTCGGGAGATCGACAACAACATCGACAAAGCGGTTCCGCGACGCCGACACCATCGCCGAGCAACGGATCATCGATTCGAGCCGCTGCCGATGCACGCTTGGTCATCATCGAGAAGGCCGGGCAAGGACTTTGATTCCCCGGGCGGCCAGAACACGAGGGCGCCTCGCGACGACCAAGGCGACTGCCCCTCGGGCAAGTTGACAAGCTCGTTCGCGGCCGCCGACGACCATCCAAATTTCTCCCGGGGCGAAGCCGGGCGCCATCCCTCGGCGCTGCCAGGCGGAGCAAAGACGCCGCACCCTCATTCGCGGGCTACAAGGCGCCGCCTACGGCACCACGTCAACTACAATATCGGAGGATGAGCAAGGGAAATTCCACCCTTGTTCATTCCCCGATCATGGGTATGGCCGATACCTCCCTCACGCCCTAAGATGCATGGCAATCGCCATGATCTTGTCATGTCGCTGTAATCGGCCACCGTGAGTTTCCATATTCACCCACCCGCAAGCCGCCCAAACTCATGTTTCCTCTTTTTGATGGCACCGATTCAAACTCGGATCACTTTGCGCGAGGATTACTTTTTCGATGTACTCTGCGGATCCATCGTTGTGGATTCAATGTTCTCGCATGCGCGATTTCGGGCGGAGCAAAAACGCGTTGGATCCAATCGATTATAGATAAGCTTAAGAATATGCAGTGGGCCGACTTTCCGCGCTTTGCATGTGCGCGCGCTTTTGATCGTGGATCAGCATGAGTGCCTACTTCGCCAACAAATGCACCGCATCCGCCGACATCATCTATGCGGTGAATATGTAGATCGCTTTTGCCGAGCTTGTAGATCGCCTAACCGCGATAATGACACCTCCACACACTCTAGAGTCTATGTCACACGTTTCGGATGGCTTGTTCCTGCATTACGTTTTCGGCCCTTTGGTTCGGCCCCGGATCTCTCGACATCGGTGATACTGCTACGAGGAGGCCACCGAACCATCACGTTTGGAATCACGCAGCCACGCCAAGAGGAGGGTCTTCTCAAAATCCACCTCTCGGGAGGCCGCCAAGCCGGGCGGCATGATGGACAAATCATCACCCGAGAACAAGACACCGAACGCAAGCTCGCCGATCTTTAAAGCTTGGCGCCGATCTCGCGGCCTCATGCGACTGCTGTGGGGGAAAATGGAGTCGCGAACATAAGTGTGCCGCCGAGTTGGCCTCGGTTGTTCGATGAACTTTATGCATTGTTTGATGCTAACTACACCGTAGATGATCCGACAAAGGAAGATGACAGTGATACGCCTATCGAGGAAACTTGTTGTTGCATTGCCGATGATACCCGTTGTGCTACCGGGTACTGCATTATTTCGTGGCATGTTTCATGCCAAACCGCTCATCTTGTTGGATTCGGGCAGCTCAACATCTTTCATCGGGCTCGCTGATCACTGCATTGCAACTTCCATCACGTAACCGTATAGTTCCTCGTCAAATTGGCAGATGGTTCGGTCGCCTTGTTCCTCCATGCTTCCAAAGCAATGTTTGGTCCATTCAGCAAATACACTTTTTACCCATGACCGAAAAGTGCTACCCTTAGCTGGATATGATCTCATTTTGGGTATGGATTGGCTGCAATAGTTTAGTCCCATGAAGGTTAATTGGTGCAATCAATCGGGCCGCCCATTCCTTACAAGGGCTCTACCGTATTTCTTCAAGGGGTATATGCAACCGACAAGACACGATCTCGAGTTGTTGGTTCAACTCTACAAAGATATCCGATTCTCGAACAATCTCAAGCCCTTGACATACATCCTTCCGGCCGATGACTTACTCAAGCAGCTTTCTGCACCATCACATCTCCACCGAGTCTTTGCCTCCCAAAAGTGATTGTGATCATACCATTCCCTTGGTGACGTGAGCAAGACCTTTTTCGGTGAGGCCCTATCGATATCCCCCCAAAGACTCAAGGATGAAATTGAAACTCAAGTGGATGCTATGCTCAAGCAAGGTATTATTCACCTAGCTCTTCTCCCTTCAATTCCCCAATCCTGCTTGTGCGCAAAGAAAGAAAACAATACTTGGCGCTTCGTGGGACTACCGCTACCTTAACGCCTTTGATCATCAAAAATCGCATTTCATCCCCTGTTTGAACAACCGATGGACGAAGTTAAGCGAGAGCTCGCCACTTTTCTACTCGATTTGTTGTCGATACCACCGCATCCGCTTGAAGGAAGGGAAGAACCTAAAAACAGCTTTTTTCAACCCATGTGGGTCATTATGAGTTTAAGGTTGTAGCTTTCGGTCCGACAGAGCACTGAACCTTTCAAGGTGCCATGAACAAGACACCGAAACCACTCATCGCACAAATGTGCGATTGTGTTCTTTTTGACGATATCTTGATCTATAGCGTAACTTTTAGATAAGCATATTGATCATCTTCGCCAAGTCTTCACATTATTGGCAAGGGATCGGTGGCACATCAAGTTACCCAAGTGCAAGTTTCTCGCAAACACGCATTGTGTATCTCGGCATGTGATCAATGAGCAGGAGGCTCATCGACCCAAAGAAAGATTGAGACAAGATTCTCTTGGCCTACTCCCTCGCCGTGCTTAAGGAGTTGAGAAGTTTTTGGGGTTTGTCGGGTTCTATCGACGGTTTGTCGAATTATGCGGTCATATCCAAACCTCTCACTACTCTACTCAAGAAACACTCATTGTTCATCCGGACTTCGAACATGATAATCGCCTTCCATACTTTGAAATCGTTATCGAGTACAAAATCCCATCCTTGCATTACCAAATTTCAAAGAGACGCTTCTCCATTGAAACCGATGCATCCAAGTATGGAGTAGGTGCCGCTCTATTGCAAGATGATGGCGCCCGCATTCCTCAAGAGATCCTTGGGGCCCAAGAACCAAGGTCTCTCACCCTATGAAAAAGAGTACATGGCCATTCTCATTGCAGTTGAACAATGGCGCTCTTATTTTTTAAATTGAATGAATTCATCATCTTCATCGATCAAAAGAGTCTTATTCATCTAGGCGATCAAAGACTCCACACCCTTGGCAACAAAAAGGTTTTCACCAAACCGCTAGGGCTTCAAAGATCGATTGTCTACAAACCAGTGCAAAAAAACCGTGTGGGCCGATGCATTATCACGCCGCGGCACACCCCGAGGAATTGTCACCACAATCCAACCGCGCCGAGTTGGTTGGATGAAATTAGATCGAGCTATGCATCCGATGAGAAAGCACAAATGGTTTGCTTAAAAACTAGCCGGGGGATGATTCTGAAAGCAATTCTACAAGCCGCAACATGGGCCAGCCGCGCTATAAGAACCGTACTGGCTCTGGCTTCTCACGTGCCATTGCAATTGAAGATAGTGGAAGCTTTTTCTTTCTTCACCGCTTGGGGACATTCTCGTTTTCCGCCACATATCACGGTGAAAGCACTCTTGCTTGACTGGTTAAAAATCCATGATCCATCGGGCCGTTTCCAAATCCGCACCATCCGCCAAATAAGCAAAACCCGATCGGGCTAAGTACCCCTGCTTCTACAGCCCTTGCCCATCCCAACAATGGCTTGGCGTAGTATATCAATGGATTTTTATTGAGGGGCTCCCCAACATCGTGGCAAGAACTCAGATTTTGGTGGTGGTAGATCGTTTCTCCAAATACAAATACTTCCTTCCATTGTCACATCCGTTCACAGCTATGATAGTTGCTAAACTCTTCATCTCCAATATCTATAAATTGCATGGACGCCTTTGTCCATAGTGTCGGACCTTGAGAAGTTTTCACAAGTCATCTATGGCAAGAGTTGTTTTGGCCGGCCGCGAGTCACATTGAAGATGTCATCGATATCACCCGCAAACCGACCGGACAAAAACCGAACGTGTGAATCAGTGCCTTGAGACGCCCTTACGTTGTTATGTCGCTTCCCCAACCAAATGGTCTCGATTGGCTTTACTTGGCCGAATTTTGGTACAACACTACCCGGCACTCTTCACCGGGCTACTCACCGCTCTTTTGTGCTGTATGGACATCACCGCTTATTTTCGTATCTTCTGAATCCGATGCCATCGCTCAGCACCCCTCTCGATGAAAGGGTCCAAGACAAGGAACTGATGACTCATTGTATTCGGCTTCATTTTCAGCCAAGGCCGTAAACGTGTATGAAGCATCAACCGGCAAATCTCGCAGTTGAACGCCAATTTGGGGAGGGTGATTGGGTTTACTTGAAGTTACAAATGGCGTTCAGCATCCCCGGCCCCGAGCTAATCAAAACTGGGCTTTCAAGTTCTTGGGTCTGCTTTCAAAAAGGCTCGCATTGGCGTACAGCTTTTATAAGCTCAAGCTTCCAGCTTCTTCTACCATCCATCCTCTGCTTCCATGTGTCCCACCAAGACAAAGCTCTCCCCCTCGTTGATTTAACGAGCCTCCGAGTTACCCGTAGCCTCGAAGGATTGCAGATTCCTATACGATTCCCTCGCAGCTAGCCGCTGCGAGTACTCTCGGTCGCCCCGCGGACTCCCACAAGTTCTTATCCAATGGTCCTGTCCCGCCAGCGCCTCTAGCAACCCTGGGAAGATCCGAATCGCCCGGCAGCCGCTTCCGCTGCGGTTCTTTGGGGACAAGCAAATTTTCTCGACGGGAGTGGGATGTCAACACCACGCCGGAGCTAGCGCAAGATGATGCGGGAAGAGGAGTCCAAATGAGACGGGCGTGAACGGGAACATGGTGACCGCGAACCAAGACAAGGCGGAACCAAGACGGATCAAGGCCGTCCGACGGGGCAAGTGTTGTCATCATCGACTGTAGTGGGCGTGAACCATGTTTGCGGTAATGCGCTCATGGTCACGCTTGGGCCGATGGGCCTTGTATAAAAGAGAGACCCCGAGGGGAAAAGAGAATCAACAAACATTAAACCAAAACTACCAATACAATCCTGCCTTCCTCCTTCCTCTGGTTGCCGTGCTCTCGCTTCTCTTCTTCTCCAAGTATCCCCTCTTCCTCTGTTCTAGATCGGGTCGCTAACACAATGATTTCCATTCAGATTTTTAAATGTCCATTCATGATGCTCAGCTAAACCGAACAAATTTATTCGTTCAAAAAGCAGAGCAATTTTCAACTGGTATCATAGCTTTGCTTTCAGCAGAACCAAGATGTACCATGCCTTCGGTTGCCGAATCGAATGAGGCGAAATATTCAGACTTTCATATGCCACTTCATCCCTTCACCTTCATCTCTTTGCCCGGGGTTTCAGACAGCTCTATAATTGGATATGATATTGGGAAGGTAAAGTCGAAGCGAAGTTAAGAAACTGCACATTCTCCTGAAAACCCAACTGAGGAGTACATAGTGAACTGGCAGAAACATTGAAGGCGACGCCCAAACAGCCTGTAACTGCAGCCAGGCTGAAAACTCCCAACAAACCCCGTTAATTTCAAGGCTGCCACACTGAAAGCTGTCTACCACTACTCAAGTGAGATTGTATAACAGATCCTACCTAATCTATTCGCAAAAAAAGGACAGATCCTAATCTAGCTACCAACATGACTACGCGAGAAATATCACAGCCAATAGCTGCAACTTGCGTAACTGACAAGCATTAGAACGTGTCATGCACAGCCACCTAACCAAACGGAGTCTTCTGTTCAACAGCCGCTGCTGCTGTAGCCTGTAGCTGCCGCATCGGTGCCTCCATGAAACCTAGGACCAGCCAGTGTCGGTGTCACAATCGCCAGAACTGACATCGGACCACCGGTGATCAAGGCTGTGAAAGGACGCTACTCGACGTCAGCAGATCACACGCGTTTCAGCACACACAGTTGCCGTGTCATCCGTCACAAACAGGTGTCAGGTGACACGCCGATAGTGTTCATCGATCCATTCGTTACCTAATGCTGCATCAGCAGAGCAGCAAATTCATCATAGTCCCCACCCAGCAGGCGGAGCGGCAGATCGAAGCAGGCTGATGGCAGCAATGTCGAAAAGCACTAGCAAGCATATTCCATGCGACCTTCAGAACAACCAACAACAACTACATCAAAGAGAAGACGAGACGAGGTCGCGCGAATGCGATGCAGCAAGAACACAACCCACCCATCAGCCAAGGCAACTGCAAGATCACTGCAATTTTTGGTTGCTGGCTGAGCTAAACAGAATTCCATTCCATGGATCAAGACAAGACTGGCAAATGAAACGATCAGACTAACTGCATTGCATTGCGCGAGCGCGACAAGGAGACACAGGATACACCGCCGGAGCCACACCATTCCGGCCACCACCCACCAATGGTAAGGAAGAGAAACACCACGAAGCACGACACACCGCCGGCCGGCCGCCACCGCCGCCGAAGCTGCCTCCACTCAGACTCCTGCCCCTACACGCCCCCGGATTAGACAACACCACACGAACTGGAGACGAAACCCACATCAGACAGACAAGAGCTGGAACAAGAGCAAAATGTTAGCTTGCGCCAGCTCGCCGCCGCCCCTGGCCGGCTGGCCGACCGGCCGGCCGGCGGGCGGGCGAGAGCCTCGGCATCAGACGAAGCCGACCTCGGCGAACTGCGGGCGCGCCGCCTTGCCGACGTCGGCGCGCGCGGCTGCGGGGCCATCTCTCCGGGAGCGGGTTCTTGCGCGGCCGGCCGCGCGGGCGCGGGATCTTGGGCGGCGCGTGCGGGTCCCGCGGCTTGGGCGGGCGGCCGCGCCAGCGCGGTGCGGCGGCGGGGACGCGGCGGCTCCAGGCGCCGCGCCGATGGGGCCTGGGCCGGCGGTTCCCGGCACGCCGGTGGCGGGGAAGTACCGCGGGCGCGGCTTCGGGGGCCTCCCCGCGTCCGCGCTTGACCGGCGGCTGCGGCTGCGGCAGAGGCCCGGCGCCTCCTCCTCGTCGTCGTCGTCGGCGCAGTCGTCTTCTTCTTCGTCAGCCGGTGACTCCGGCGGCGGGCCGGCGGCGGAGGCGGGGGCAGCGCGTACTTTCCCCGCGACGGCGACGAGCTCCCCCGCGGCGGACATGCGCGTGAGGTGGGCGGCGACGAGCGCCGGGTGCGAGGCCGGCAGGTCGCCGCGGGCCTCCCGCCTCGATGCGGCGCGCGCGATGGCGGCCTGGCTGGAGCCGTTCTCCTCGGCGAGCGCGGCGATCGCGGCGACGATCATCTGCAGCAGGCAGGCGCAGGGGTCAGTCAATTCGGTAGATCGGCGTAGATCTGGCGGAAAGGAGCAGCGGAGGGTAGAGGAGGAGGAGGGGTAGGGTTGGGACGGAGGGAGGCTTGCCTCGGGGTAGGAGGGGGCACGAGGTCGGAGGAGCCCGGGGCGAACCGTCGCCACTGGGAGGAGTGGCTGGCCATGCCCGCGCTGCTGCGCTGGCCGCCTCGGCTGCTGGCTGTCGCTTCCTCTCCTCTCGGTCTCGGCGTGTCTGGGCGCGTGGGGAAGGTCCAGTGGGAATTGGGGGCGCAGCGGCGGCAGCGCACGGGAGGGGCGGGTGGGTGGGAGAGGGAGAGGAGGGGCCGCGACGACGCGGATCTGAGACTCACAGGGCCGCTCGCTGCGACTGAGGCGGTCTCAGGGAATGCAAGTACGGTTTCGACAAGGAATCTGTCGGGTGTTCCGCGCGTGGTACCGGGGTGACCCGGGCCACCCCCACCCCGGCCGGCCCGGAGGCCGCGGCCGCGGGCGCTCCTGCCCGCAACTCCCAACGGTGGGGGGTTCGAACTCCGGATCGGCTCGACTCGACCGTTCGCCGCCGCTTGCTGCCGCCGCCTGCTGTCGTGTCGACCGTGGTGGTTGACCACGGGCATTTAATTTGTTTTTTTTTTTTTTGTGGCGGCTGACCAAACCAGGACGGTGAAACGCCGTGGAAAAAATGATGATGCAAAGGAGAAAGGGAAACTTCGTGGTGATTGCGATTCTAACCAACCGGTGGAGAAATAAACACTGACGACGGCAAACGGTAAGAATGTCCGTGGTTGAATTTGATTTTTTTTTTTTGATCAGTGGTTGATTATTTGATTTGATGCTAGACGAGTGAAGAAATGGGGGGTGGTCCACGTGACTACGTGAGCGAAGAGGACACGTAGCGTGCGTCACTCCACTTTAGAGCCGCCCATGGTTTCACTTTATAAATTGACGCCTTCTTTACTCTATCGAATCTGCTGCTTTTATGCTACTACTACTGGTACTGGTATTTCTATTGCACATCGCCTCTGCCTCTTAGATATTTGCTGCAGTCCAAGTTTTAACATATGAGAAATCACCAAAAAGAACGATTCAGTGCAAACTAAGTTCAAAAAACCCGCCAGAACTATGATAAAAAAAGTCATCTAAAATCAAAAATTCACATTATGTAGATGATATGATGATACATTTATCTTGTTGAAATGATTATTTTTTGTATATAAAAATAATAAATTTTAAGCCGAAAAGATTGGGTAGAAATTTGTTATTTTTATATCTCACAAATGAAGTCGAGTTTAGACAAGATATTTTGCAAAGTTGTGTATTATCATATCATCTACATGTGTGATTTTTTTGATGAATTTAGACGATTTTTTTTACCATGGTTTGCACGGGTTTTCATGAGAAATTAGTTTGCACTAGATAATGCCCTACAAAAATGGGTGCGAGCAAAGAGACTGATGACAAGGTACTCTCTTTATGGCATGATCGTGTGTCACCCTGGGCGCTCGGTCGGACCGAATCGACGCCTCGGTATTTGGTCATTCTATCAGGTTCGGCCATCTAAAAAATAAGGACCGACGGTTAGTTTTAGAAATCGATCGAGCAAGTTCGATTTCTAAGTTAGTTTGGTTCGGTCTCGGTCATAACCGAACTAACCGGATTGGGCAAAGCAACTACTAAATATCATAATTAGTAGCAAATTTTAGCAAAGATTTTTTTTTCAAGGCAAAGAATAATAATTTCAAAAAAATAAACAAAGTAATAAGAGTGATGGTTGATATAAACTCAAGAAAACAGATATTACATCACTAATAATAGTCCAAAATACATATTATGTCCACAAAATGCAAACTTTCGGTTAGTTCGCTTAGTTCGCAATTAGACACCTATGACCGAACTATATATCGGTTAGTTCGGTTAGTTGGAAGCAGAACCGAACTCATGACCTAAAAAGTTTAGTCCCGGCCTTTTTCGTTTGGTCTTCGGTCATCGGTTAATGATGCCCAGAATTAATCGTTAAGAATTGGGAGGTGAGTGGGAAAATGGTTGTGACTTGTGAGGGGCATTGGAAAGGAGATGACTGTGAGAAAGGAATAGATCTAGTCTCGATTTGTAGGCTATAGGTACCCTTTTTTTCTTGTTTCCTTTTGCTTTTGGTAACAAACGCATATGTAGGGTATAAAAAAAAACTCAGACCCGTGGGGTACCTTCTTAAGCATGTTAAGAAAATCGCTAAAACTACACATGTGGAGATAGGGAATCATACTCTCAACCTTTTTACAGCGCACAAACTACACATGTGGAGATAGGGAATCGTACTCTCAACCAAACTTCACAGTTCATACCACCAAAATGCTACCAACTGAGCTATCAACTCTTACATATATAGGGTAAAAAAAAGGTGCCTCAATAAGTGTAAAACACAAAGCTTTTCTTTCACGTTTCACTCCTTCAGATAGATCTTCAAATCCGGTGGAGGCAATTGTGTAGTAATGAACCATGACAAAAAAAATCCGTACGGTAGAAGTTATTGCAATTTGCAATTAGTTTAAGGTATAAAGTGTTGTTGAACAAAGAAAATGAAACTTAGCGTTAGCTGGCTAGAGACCATTGCTTCAAGGACACGAATGTTCACAACAATGGTAAACAAAGTTGTTCTTATACTAAAAAGTAATACAGTACGTACTACTATTATTCCATACGCATTGTTATTCTTCCCCGTCGAGGTACCACCTATCACGATGGTGGCTTTTGTTAGAGCTTACTTTGATCCATCACTCACTGCCAACTATATAAATATAAATAAATAAATAAACTAGCCGAGATGGCATGACATCACGAGGCACTTCCCAGTTAGGCAGGCCCATTGGGCCAAAATCGGGCCCACTAAAAACCCTATGCGAGGCAGCCACCCAGCATGAGGCGGCGCTTGGCCCGTGGCGTGGAGAGCGTTTCCCAGGTGGCGGCGGCGGCTCGGGCGCGGAAGCGGGAACCGGGCGACCGAGCAAGCGCTTGCCATGGCGTTCTGGCAGGCTCGCGATTTTCTCTTCTGTGGCGTATGCGGCACCCTCCTCACCTTCAACTCCGTCCACTCTGCCTCCTGCCCTCTATGCGGCTCCAAGCGCAATACCAAAGGTCTCTTTCCTCCTCTGCCGCATTCTCCTGTGCCAGTGTACCTTCGTTGATGTGTGCGATTAATCGATAATGATGCGGAATTTTTTCCCCGGGTTTGCAGAGATTGAAGGGAAAGAAATTCAGTACACGATGACCGGCGAGGTAAAACTCACGGCTCCTGTTCTAGTCCTGACTCCTGATTCCCTGAGACTATTCCCATCCCCTTTGTATTTCAAGCTAGACTTATTTGAAGATGAGATGAGAAGTATATGATGGTTATTATCGGACGGAGCAAAAATCAAGCTGGGCTAACTCAGTGAATGATTTGTACGATGATCGCATGCCCAACTTTTTTTTTTTTTTTTTAACTGAGGTCGTGCTCTGCTCCTGTCGGTTTTATCAAAATTTTCCTGTTCTGAAGCTATGCCATTGCTAACCATACTGCTGAGGCCATTGGCTCTAGGTCTAGGTTGATTTTCCATTGAATATCTGGGAGAATACCAGAGTTAAAACGCACAGCATAGGAAGATGGGCATGTTTCTGACACTGGAAATTGCTATCAGTGGTGAATTCTAGTGTAAAATTTTTGCTGGAAAGTTTATGTAGCACGGTAACATTTGAACTGAGTATGCACTGATGGCTTTTTAGGTAGTGCGTATGCTATATTGACCAAGGAATTCTATGGGATGTGGTACCAAGGAATTCTATGGGATGTGTTATCAGACTAAGCTTTTGCAGTATGTCGTAGTTGCTAGATGGAAAGTTCAATTGCTGGACTTCAGGTGCTTTTTAGTTCAATGCTGTGAACAGTAATGGGAATGTAATCGGTTGACACAGTTGTTACAGTGGAACCAAAAGCATCATTTGTTTTGTTGGCTTTGGCAATGTTTTTCATTTCCATTAGTGTGGGTGGGAGCAATCAGAACTGCAATGGTCAACATTATGGTTTTGAAGATATGGCTACGGTTTGGAGCAGGGACGAAGCCAGCAATGGCGCGCGGGGGGGGGGCGGTGGGGGGTGTGGCTGGCTGGAGCCTTCTTCTTCCTCCAGCCCCTCCCGATTCTTCCTCCTCATGGTGGTAGGGGGCTTAGTTTGGGCCCATGGAAATCATGGCAGGGGGGCTGGAGCCTGGGTTGCCGCCCCCGCTGGCTTCATCCCTGGTTTGGAGAAAAGGTTGCTAGAGAGGGAGAGGGGATATAGGTGATCAGCACTCGGCAGTAGGGCAGTTGGAGTTGTTTCATAGGCCCGTATCGGATTCCTTGGTTAACGTTTCTGGTCCAAGACCAACTAAACATGATGTGTGTGATCTGATAGCACCATGAAAAAATGATAGCAGTGTGGACCATTATAGGTGCAAAGACGCTGGGCCGAACGGATTCTCATACCCTGTATGTACTTTTGTTCAAGCAGGAACGAGGTGTTGTCAGATATACTGGATTAGACTGGTTCAATTATCAATGCGCTTCTTTTTTTTTTTTTTTGACCATGTGCTGTTTTGCAGGATATTCGAAGAGGGTTAGAGGTACCAACGGAGGAAATTGTTGTGCAAAGGCCAGTGGTAAGTAGCTTGCCCTTAAAATATATTGCGAATATAATAAGTTCTGTTATTCTGGGATACTCACAAATCTGGTTTTTGCAAATAGGTAAATAAAACCTGTCCAAATCCAATGTGCGAACATCCAGAAGCCGAATATTACAGCTTGCAGGTTAGCAACTAATCCTTCAGGATTTGATGGCCAAACCTTCCTGGTTTTGTGTATCCAATTATTGCTCATGACATCGGTAATTGCAGATGCGTTCAGCAGATGAGGGAGAGACGATATTCTATGCATGTACAAAATGTGGCATAAATTTCAAAGATGACTGAGGGACTTCTCTTCCACTTCTACGGATATGGCATTATTGCTAAAGAAATTTCCAGTGGTGACTTGACAAATGATGTTAAAAAACTAGTGGTTGCGATCTACTCCTTGACATTGTTATATGGATGCGCAGATCCATGCGTTGTGCCAAACTTCCTTTTGATGCAACCTTTTTGTATTTTATTAGAGTGTGCACATGTCTACGTAAAACTTTCTAATCGCTATTGACCTGAGGTGCATTTTCGAACCTGTTCGTCATTGACGTTATTTGTCGGAGCCTCTATCTGTGTTAAGCTTTGTTCTTCAGTATTATCATTCCTAAACAAGATCAAAATATCTAAGCTCGAGCTAGCTGGGTTAAATATCTCATTCGTATTTGACCGGTTGTCGTCGATTCAAGTCCTTATATGCGGAATTGCGGACCGTGTCCTGCGGGTGTCCATTGAGTTCTTGGCGATATTAAAAGAACTATCTGGCCTACCCGGCTATAAGAGTTCTGAGTTGTGTCAGTTCATTCAATAAAGAACAGATAGTGCGTAGAACAGGGTAGTGTTTTCATCAGCGACTGGTTGCATGCGACATTACACTGGACAAACCGTTGGACTGTTACAGCTAGGGGGTCATATGACTGGGCGATGGCAATCGAATTCTGAATTGCATAAAACACCGCTAGCATTTGATATGATATCCTTATAATGTCAATATGTTAATGTTCTTATAATGTCCCTGATTCTGTTGGGACGCTGGACACATTTAGCAGAATGCTATATTCCACGACCATCAAAATGTAGTGAACAGTTCTGGCCGCAGGAAATCCAGCAGGCTACCAGCTTAATGAACCATTGTCAACTATATGCCAGAAATGGGCAATTTTTGAAACCCGCCTACATCTTCAGGGGTTGTATTCTGAATACAGTATCCTTGACCAATCTCCGCAAACCCAAGGCTCATAATGGGACTTACAATTAAAAACAAAGGAAAGGGAAACAAAAAGACAGCGCTCCTAGGTCTCATGCCAAATTTGGTCAAGGGTGATTTCACTGATAATGGCACGGCAATTGTCATGAAAACAAGGTAACAGCAAAACTGTAGTCGGCTCCGCGAGATGTAGGAACAGCCTCAATAAGAACAGACCATGCCTCACACTTTGATCTGCAGATGTGACAGTAACAACTATAACATTTTGAGAGAGAGACAAGTGCAAATAGAAGAGGTGATATAAGGGTGACGTGCCTACTTACATGTACAGGGCCTACATCATGCGAGCACCTTGTAGACTGTTTGATTACTCAAATGAGTCGATCCAAATTTAGATTGATTGCTACGTTTCTGTTCTTGGCGGTGGATCATCCTTCAATCCTTTGGTCAGCAGATCGTAGTTGATGGAAGCAAGTTGTGATAGATTCTGCACCGAACATGATGTCAGGAATTTTCTGGTAGAACCTTCTAGGCAAGTTATCAATCGATATCGACTTTCGTTTTTCACTTAAACAAGCAGGAGAGTGCATATCAGCATACTAAGAAGAAAGGATACTGCCTTGTAGCATTCAAGATCTGGCTCACAGATACAACGGTACTACAATTGCAATAACATTGCAAATGTGTATATTTACTACTTGTGCAAATATAGACTTTGCCTATTGTTGGGATGCAAAACAAAAGAGAGGAGTGAAGTGGCTAAAGTTGAGGCAATCAAGTAAAAGCAGGCTGTCTGGTAATTTAATCTTGAAAATTGCCAAGCTTCTATTACCGTTAAAGACATGATATGAAATCATATCCCAGTATATGTACCTTGAACGAGAAGTTGCTGAAAGAATAATTGACATTTGCACTAGATTCATACTCATTGAGGCCACCGTTGTCCTCCCCCTGGTACAAGATACATGGAACAGTTAGCAAAGGAACTTAAAAACAAAAGGCTAGATCAACCATACACAATAAAGTATTCTTTTGACCTCCCCCCCCCCTCTGTATTGTTAGTTTTTATTTGTTGCTCAGCAAATAAATAAGAAAATTGCTCATACCATGTCATCTTGGCGGTTGCTCACACAACTACTGCTTCCACTAAGGCTTCCATTATCACTGGAATCCTCAAACTCATATGCTTCGTATATGTTTTCATCTGATGGATTCCAAGAATAGCGACTTGTGAAGTAGCTAGTATCAGATGCACTATCTGAGGAGGGAACAAAGGCAGCCTGCAAAAGATTTTCTGTTATCCCTGGCATACATACAGATATGCATACAAATTTGAAGAGTTACGTAAATTTTGCCCCTTCCTCACCTTCTGCCTAGCCAGGGTATCCCAGCTAATGTCTTTGAAAAACGGATGTTGTTTAACCTAAATGAAACAGGATTCTCATCATGTCCATATAAAAAAAAAAGGAAGAAGGTCTGTGGTGTCCTTAAAATACCTCTGAGGCACCATTTGCTCCTAGTCGTTGATGAGGATCTTCTGTTAATAATCTGGAGAAAATTGTTGTAAGATCTTCAGGTTAGTTTTATTTAATCATGACAGAAATTAACTTGCCATAATAATTAGAAATTGAGTATAGATAAGTAGGCACTGCAATTGAGATTTGTATTGTCAACAGAATATGCCTGTATTAACATATAAAATCCGAACAAATAGGAAAAGCCATACCTCTGAGGAAAAAACTAGAGTAATTTAAAACAACAGAACACAACTGATGGGAGATAGCGTATCCTACAACAGTTTGATGCTCTCATTCTGAAAACTTAACAGATAACATTGATCCAAAACAGCTAATAATACAGTAATAGACTAATAGTTTATTGATCATTTAATAACTAATATATGAAAGAACATATTTATGTTCACTTTTAAGCATATTTAAATAGTTAATGAAGAATGATGGATCAAATAGCATTGGTAGTATTACGTGGAATTTGAAGCCTGAATTGCTATAATAAGTTCATAGGAATACCACAGATGAAAAGAAAAACGATTAACTGCTAAAAGAAAGGTAAAAAGAAAATGCAAATTAAACATGCAAAAAAATGTGATTAGCCCTAAAATGCGTGCACTATTGAGATACTTGCAAACGAGCACAATAATCTACCAAATAGACATTTGAACACAAGGGGTTATAACATGAAATCCAATATCACAAACAATTGAGTGCTGAAAAAAGATTTGAAAATTTCTTACTTGTCAATTAAATCTTGGGCATCAAAACTCATCTCTTCTGGGACATGCGGCCAAGGTATTTTTTATGATTCAGAATATTGTCAAAAATTGTCTACAGAAACAAGTAGAAAATAATAAGTGTTAAGCAAAAGCTAAACAAAGTTTTTAGATAATTGATCTACAGAGAAGTCTAATAGTATAATGGTGAATATTTGCTCCAATGACCAACACACATTGATAATGAACACTTCTTTCCAGAAATATCTAATAAGCCCTGATTGGCTGCAACTGTGTTAAAGTCATAATTTGATGTCATGATTTATGACCATGTAAAAGTTACAGGAAGATTGATAAACTAGCTGCAGACAATTATTCACTTAACATAACGTACAATACCTGGGGGTGTTCTGCATTGGACGGTGGTATGCCAACAATGAGCTCAAACAGAATAACACCAACAGACCACCAATCTGCACTGCAACCTAAGAGTATATACATAATAATAAAGTAGTAAGTACCAAACAATAATCAAAATGAATAGGTATAGCGAGCCTAAAAACTGATTTTACTCAGAATTTACCATGTCCTGTCCCCAAAAGGATTTCTGGTGCTAAATAATCAGGAGTTCCAACAGCAGAACGATTTTGTCTCCGTGCTCGGTGATCCATTTGCTCAAGTTCATTCATCTGAGGCTCATCATCTCCATAAAAGGAAGCCCCACTAACAGCAGGACCAGACAGATCATCTGTGCTGTTGATCAAACCAACCTTGGACAACCCAAAATCTGTCAACTGGATAGATGAACATTAATAAGCAGCACACACAAGTAACCATGTCAAATTAAGAACCAAAATGAATTCGCATGTCCATATAAGTATAAAAGGAAAAGGATATTAAATTAGTGACATGAAAAATTGAACAATAAAAAACAGTTGGTACTTGGCTTTTTTGTGAAATACAAAGTGCTGCTTTTCTTCAAGGGAAAAAAATCTCCAAGAATAAGCACAGCCTTATATTCGGTATGTGAAGTTCAAAATAAAACATAGAGGCTCTGTTCCGTTGGCTGGATCAGGCTGCGGCTGGCTGGATCAGCTGCCTAGATGAACAGTGCTTGGCTGCTTTCTTTTGCTGCAGCACCAGCCAGCAACAGCCAGCCGAACGCAGCCAGAGGCACAATTCTAAACATCCATTATGACCTCTAAAAAGTAAAAACAACTACCATCAATAGTCACATATTCTATCCTATTACAAATCTAGTACACGCTGTTCTGACAACCACTCATTATGCATTTTGATTGCAAAAGAACAGAACATATCAAATTGTGGATACATCTTGCCTTTGCAAGGCACGAGGAATGAACTTTAGATTGTCCATATCTAACAACCAACCAAAAAAATATAACAAGGAGAGAAGGTTTAATGAGTATATGCATGTCTCCAAACCTTAATATGTCCATCATGGGCTATCAACAAGTTGTCAGGCTTTAGATCCCTATGGACTATGTGCATAGAGTGCAAATATTCCAGAGCTAGTACCTGCAAAACAAACTGATTATGAGACCAAGGGAAGGAAAAAGATGGAAAACTAGTGGATACTACAAACTTACAACTTCTGCAAGATATACACGAGCAACATCTTCATCCAGGCACCCTAAATTCCTCAGTAAAGAGTAAAGGTCCCCTCCATTCAGGTACTCCATCACCAGATACAAATTCTCCCGTGAGGTAAACGAATAGAAAAACCGTACCTTCCAAAAGCATGAGGATATCAGAATCAAATTATAGAATTTCAGAACAGGGAAATGTATGTTCACTTACCACAAAAGGGTTCCTGACTGTAATCAAGATATCACGTTCAGCCAATATACTCTCGACAGCATTTTTCCGAATCATATCTGCCTTCCTAAGAACCTGCTTAAAGTAGACATCTTGTTAAATCAACCAAGATAGCAATGTGTGCCCTGGAATGAAAGGAAGCAGGGCACACTGAAGTATTTGCGAGAATTTTCTATAATGATTATACAGGAAAATAAGCTGATCAATGGTAGTGAAACCAGTGCCATGTTATTGCTACTTGCTAGAAATCCACCTACATTGTTTCAGCAGAGTCAGATCACTTCTATGTTGTTTCAACATTGCTGGTACCAAGCCAGGTGAAAGAGGAGGTTTATGAGTTGGCAGACTCACATTGTGGATCCGAAGGTGACAAAAGGACATCAAACTAATTGTACAGCAATCACAGCACTAAGAAATATGTGCACATGACTTGGAAACAAAGTAATTGGATGAACCCCATGCTACGAAGCAATACAGAAAATATTCAATTTCTGGGGCAGAGCTACTTGCACAAGAAGAATCTGCTAGGGTATGAAACATAAGTCTAGTGCCTAACAAAAGGTACACATGGCTGCATGAAAGAACAAAAAAAGTTTGACCAATGAATACCTTTATAGCAAAAAGATCTCCTGTAGTTCTTTTCTTGGCCAAGAAAACACGTCCAAATGCTCCACGGCTAATAGGTTTCAAGATTTCAAAGTCATCAATTGAAGTGCGATCCTTGACTGGATGGACAGGACTTGCACGCAAACTACGAACGACGTCGTCTTCTTCATCCATTATGGTGCTTGCTGAATCAACCTTGTCCATATCGACCGAGTCACAGAGCTGCAGATACTTCTCCCTGAAGGATTATTCAAATGTGAAGGATGAATTAATTAAACAAGTTAAAATGTTAAGTAACATTACTGTGTTGATAAGCTGCATAAAATGAGGTGGTCCACAAGAATAACTTTTATTATATGGTCAGAATATCAATTAAAACAGAAGGCCAAGTCCAAATAAGAATCTCACCTGTGTAGTTTTTCTATACGTGTTCCAAATGTCTGCACTGTAAGAGCCTCATGCTTCCTGCGGTTGACAATTTCTTGAAGGTCTTCTATGCAGGTAACCATTTGGGATAATGCACTTTCTTCATCCAGAGGAGTATTCGCTATGCATCGTGCAATATCAGCAAGTTCGACAATCTGCACAAATTGAAGGAAATTATTATTATAGCAACTCCAAAAGTTTGATATCTAGATTCTACAATTCAAGGTGGAGTCAAATATCCCAGAGTAAAAGTGTTAAACGCCTAGCTTTGTTTTCCTTACAGGCAAACAAGGAATAATGTGAACACAAGAATGCTAAACTTTTCAACTAGTACCAATACCAGCTAAAAAAAAAAAAGGCCCACTCTTACACCAGCAAGGACTGTAAAATTACTGTTCTTAGATGAACCATCATTTCTGGTATGAGTTATGTGTTGGAATCATGCACCCCTTTGTGTTGCCAACTGTTATGGTCGTCGTTGGGGCTGCGTGGTTGTGAGGGAGCGGCGGCGGCGGCGTGAACAGTACCCGCGCTACAGTACCCGCGGGTACTGTTTACAGGGCGGCGGCTGTGAGAGAGCTAGCGGAGGCTAGGGTTTTGGGCGCTAGGAACGCCGGCCGCGGGGCTCTGCCCACGGCCAGCAAGAGAGAAAGGATTTCCTTCTAATCTCTTGCTTGATTATAAATTGATACATCTCCTCTCATTATATAGAGAGGGTTGACTTGGCCCCTAAGCAAGCAACTAATTAACCCTAATGGGCTAGGCCCCTTGACTCCTCTAACACCTACTTCCCATCTAAATCTTGTGCTCTTTCTAGCATAACTACATATCACAGAAGTTTTATATATGCTAATTCAGTCTGCACCCCCATCAGTCCAGAGGAGATCTCAGACCATCAAGGTATAACCGATTCACCATGTCACAAACTTCAAATATTTCTGTGTCCTGAAGTCTGTGAACTTCTGAAATTTTCAATTCAACTGCTTCTGTCATTTCTAGCAAATATATTTGTCGACATACCACTTTAATACACTACTCTAGACACTTTCAGAGTACCACACATTCACCATGTTTGAAACTTCCATACAAACATATCCAGCAAAACTCAAGTCAGTGATAGAATTAACAAAATAAGCTGATATCTCTCTCTCCTCTTTTTTTTGTGAAGCGATACATTCAAATCTCATAACAGGGTGCAGTTCCATCGGTTCTTCAATCCAAGTGAAAAATATACCATAGGAAAATTTCTAGAAATTCAACTCAATGCTTCCCTGATATATGGATCCTGGTCCTGGGCGAATGGAATGGTTTATGGAATCCCATTGAACAGTGTAGTATTTCATAAACTATCAGAGTTATAGAGACCAAATTTTCAAGAGAGAGACACAGGGTGTGTGAACAGAGTTGCATAATATGGTTGTGTTAGAGCCCTACATCCCTACCAAGTGTGAAATGTCACAAGGATTAGAAGTGGGTCATGGTGACTAGAAGGGAAGTTCAAGATATCAGAAGACAATTATGTTTCTCCACACACCTTTAACTAGAAAGCCTGCATATTTGCAAAAGCTTTAAACTAGGACAGCTGTACGTGAACTTAAAGTAGCAAACATGAGACCTGGCATATTTATAAAATACACCAGCATTTAATAGACTCTGTAGACTGTAGCATGCAGTTATCTAACATAATAGCCAATATGCTTTAATAGAATAAATTTATTAGCTGTTTCAAATTGCCTGGAGCACATGCTGATACATGCTCATTTATTTTTTACAAGTGATACGCAGCAGCAGCTGCTGGATGGGGGGAAAGTCAATTGCCATAAACAGCAGACAAGTTTAACGATATAATCATTTTTTAATTTTTGTTGTGGTCAATATCTTTGCACATTTCACCAGCAAAAAAAAATGCTACTTCTTTAGCCACATATCAAATAACAAATTTGTAGCACAATCATCATCAGGTGGGTAAAGAGAGAGAATCAAAATATGGAAACTGTATCTCTTACCTGAGGAAGATCATCACTCTCATTAATTGCATTTTTACCGGCTAAAAGCATGTCTATATGATTTGATCTTGGAGTTGTTAATGGAGACCTAGGAGTCATACTTCCCGCAGATGATGTGGCCATTCCATGATCAGATTTTGGTCCAAAACGAGTCTTACATGTCATTGAAGGAAGATTTTTAATGTCATCCAATGAAATGGTGTTATCAGCCTCTTGGAGATAATCAAGCATATCAGCAGACCCTCTTCTAGACCAATCAGAGAGTTTAGGAGAGGGACCATCAGATTCTTCATTCATGCTTGAACTTGAAACTTTTGCAACATCTGGGCTGACTGCAGCATTTGGAAGGTCTTTCGGTAAATAAGATTCTGCCATCTTTTCTAGCATTTCCGCAACTCTGATTAAGCGTTCATCAACACTAACACCTTTTTGATCACACCTGTCAGCAATTGCACAGACCCTTGAATGGTCTTCTACATAATGTGTCGGAACATATTCTTCACATATGCGGCACATTATTGAACCCTCTTCAGAAATATTTGGCTGGTCAGACCAGTGTCCCCATGAAGTTTTATGTTGATGCTTGCCAGGAAGCTGTTGTTGTGGTAAAGATTCAACTGGACTGCTTAATTCAACATGGTTACTGACTGTAGAGTGTGCATCTGCTTTCTTATTAGGTGATTCCAATTTAGTAGGGGTAGATTCTTTTGGGGCCTTTGTAGCAGGCGATGGAAAAGGTTTCCAGGAAGATATCCGCTCTTTGGTTGGAGAATCGGCCTCTTTCTTAACCTCTGTATCAAGTGGTGGAAGAAGCTTTACAGGTTTTATCTCCTGGCTGCGCTTCCATTTCAAATTATGCTGCTCCTGACTGTATGATTTTCTTGCATCACTTTTACTGGCTCTGGATGTTGTGTCATCAGCACCTGGTTGAGTTAAAATCTGCCTATCTGCAGACTGTATAATCTTATCACGCTGATCGATAACAACTTCATCCTCAGCAAAACCACTTTCTTTGTGGAACTGGAGCAGCCTTGTGCATCTTGTAAGGATAAAAAGCATCCGGGTGTATAGTTTCTTCAGCACACCCATTGAGAGCTCCTGACGATGGTCATCTAAATCTTGCACTATACCTTCACACTGAAGCCAGAATTCCCCAGGTGTCATAACACAGCAGGTACGTGCAAGTATTAGCAAGTCCTCCAAGGTTTCTTTCCACTCAGGATGAGAGTCTGCATATTTTTCCATTACGCTAACCAAGTCTCCTGCAAAAACTGCCAAATCTGAATTTACCTCCTCCTTTGCCTTCTCAAATTTCACCTGGATAACTTTTATTACCTCCTGCATGGATAACAGAAGACAGTATTGTTATTACCTAACAAATATTTAAAAACTGGAAGGGGTAAAAAGGAAAAAAAAAGGGCGATGTATCAATGACCATGACCCTAGCTTGTCTCACACAAACAGTGAACTGGGATTACCTTTAAGTTGTAAATGCCCCGAGGTTTCCAAAAGGAAATGGGCGCACCCCTTTAGAGTTCAGCTCATGTGAAAAACTTTTTATGTCAGCAGGATGTCTCTTCCTTGGTGCACTAGTAGCCTGCATAATGGCTTTAAAAGCGTGGAGACTCGGATTCCTTTGGTGTCTCACACGGATCATATGTACACTAAATGCAAGCAGAAAGAGACAAAGATGGATTAGCCATTGTTTACTTAAATAAGAGTCACGGAAAAGAGAAAAAAAAAATAGAAATATCACTACCTCAGCCTCTGGTATGTGAGTAGGTGTCCTCAAATCTCCAGAATGGTTCCGCTGTGCACTAGGTTTAGCTGTGTATGAGATGGATTAGCTCATGTATAACATAAGATTGTGGAGAGAGAGAGAAATAGAACAAAGCCCCAAAAGGAGAGCCCACCCATTAGCATTACAAACATTATCATATAACAGACAAAAAAAAGGGGGGAAACATTGGAGAAATTGCTATGGGCATACACAAATAAGATATCTATGCTACAGAAGGAGCATTTGACTAATATTTTTACAAATCAAGTCTGAACTGTTAGATACTGTCCTATGGGCAGCCCAATGGGGCAAAGTAAGACTTGTTGCTTGGAACCCTAACATAATATAGTGTCATGTGGGATGTGCAGAAATATGTAGGCACAGATCACATAAGCATCAGCTAGTTGAGGTAGGAAATGCATCCTTGTAGTAAAGAACTCTCACTCAACCACAAACTAAAAATCCAGTGCGCTATGATTCTCGAACAGATCGATTTCTTAAAGTGTAATAAGCAATTCAGAGAATTGAGTTCCACGGCTTCTACACACATTGATAAAGTGTCAGTGAAGTAATGTAAAAGCGTAGACAGTGTCTAGCATGTGCTAGAAGAACACGTCATCAAGCATATATCCAATGAGCTGCATATATAGAAATAAACAGGGCTTGTGAGCTCCACTCGTTAAAAAAATGCCTTATGTTCAAGCAGCAAAAAGAGCAAATACTTGTTAACTCGACTAATAAATTATAACCCTCCTTAGCTTGCTGATTTCGCTTTAAACAGCTAGAAACTTCCTTCATTTGCACTAGTGTTTCAAGTGTAAACAGCTACAGCGGAGTAAGACAAATCTTGCAATCTCAACTCCTAGCATCTTAGTAAGCATTTGAGGAGTAACTAACAGCAATTGTTTGCTCACACATTTTCCCTCATCCCTGCCTAAATAAGAGCTCAAAACAGCAAACTGTTAACCCTAGCTTTGACAAAATCAACAACCAGCTTACAGGCTCATGCTTGATGAGTAAACTAGACTAGTTTTGCAGACAGAATTGCTACCTTTGACAGCGCTCTTCCCTCCTGCTCCCAAGCTCGTCCCAACTGCACTTCGCATCGGCAGCTCTGTAGTCTTCCCTTTACTGCGGCTGCTACTACTCGTATCCGCCCAGGAGCTGACGCCCTTTCTCCCGCTGACGCCGGCTGAGGCAGCCGATGGTTCCGCCTGGCCCTGGCCGCGCGAGGGTTGCTGCTACCGAGCGCAGCAGCCATGCGTTGGCCCTCCTGCGGCAGTGGCCCGGATCTCGTCTTGATCCGGTTGAGCCCCAGCGAGGACGCCAGGATCGGCGACAGCGCGGCCGCCGACGCGCCGCCCCCGCCCCCGCCCCCGCCGCCCGCATCCCTATGATGCGGCACGGACCCCTTCCTCCCATCACCGGCCGGGCTTGACGAGGCCGACGACGCGGCGCTCTTGGGGGCGGTGGCCGCGGAACCGAAGAGCTTGTCGCGCTTCTTGGGAGTCTCCGATTTAGTCTTCTTCTTGTCGGATCTAGAGGAAGACGACGACGCCGGCGACGCCACGGATGCCGAAGCCGGCGCCGAGGTAGGCGTGCGCGGGCTGTTGCTACCGTCTGGACTGGAAGAGGACTCCGACGACTTGTGTCGCGACGAGAAGAAGCGCCCCTTGAACACCATCGCGCCCCCTCGCCCCCGCCCGCCGGGGAGGGGTTTCGTCGAACAGGCAAGGGAAGCAGAAGCGAAGCAAGCGACACAGACAGAGAGAGGAGAGAGGAGAGCGTGCGAGCGGGGGAACCGGGACTGCGGGAGGAAATTGCAAGGACCGAAGCAGTGACTAGTGAGTCGAGTATGGTGGACTAGATGTGAGTAGCAACCTCATCTTACTATCGAATTTACAATAATAATAATACTAATAGTGCCATACTAATATGTTTGGCTAGAGAGATATAAGATATTGTACCACTAAGATGAGAAATTGATAGTAGTAACTAAACAAACATACAGATTTATAATAACTACAGATTTTTGAATATGTTAGAGAGAGATGAGACTGCGAGTGGATAGGGTAGGAAAAAATAAAGCAAATAATATAGATATAAAGAGATAATAGTGTGCAAATAGAAAAATTGGAGCTTGTAAGGGAATTATAGGTGTGCAAGTGAAGTGGACTAGGTGTAGCATTACATAACTTTGGGTAACTATAGAACTTATGTTTGGTGAGAGAGAGAAAAAAATGTCAAGTGAAGACAACATATACAACCTTAAGGTAAATTAGAGAACATGCAACCATAGAAAAAACAAATAGCATGTGAGGATCGATGAGATAAAGAAAAGTCGTGATGTTATCAAACGGTTAGATTTGCTCATGGTCTCTGTGTATATCTACATTCACTAGAGAGGAAAACAAAAAACAAACGAGTGGGAGAGGAGCGTTTAGTAAAGCTAGGTGATCAAAGGACTAACAAGGTAGAGATCGTACAGACCTTATTCGAAGCACCATCGTCACCACCACCTCATTGATGACATAAAAAAACTAAACCCTAGATTAAGAAGGACCAACAAACTAAATGAAAACTATGCGAGAAAAAAAAGGATCAGGTCTACTTCTTCTCGCCTAATTGGCAAGATCGTCCATTAGGAGAAAGGAGGGGAACAGAGGCAAAATCGTGGGGAAGGGGGGTGGCTAGGAGATGCAGTCGAGGGAGGAGATACTCAAGAGTTTCCAAAATTCAATGTGAAGCATATACTCAAGAGTTTCTAAAATTCAATGTGCGTAGTAAATGTTATAGTTAGTGTGCTATTAGAACAATCATCGGATCAATATAGTAAATGTGGATAGTATAGTCTTTTTTATCAGTCATACTAATATGTTCTAAACTCACTAGGAATCTATTTATTTAGAGACGGATAAATTAGTGAAAATATAGATGTTTATGATATAAAAAAAACGACAGACTATATATTATAAATAGCTCTTATAAATATATGTTTTATGAGTAATCTGGTAGTACCTATTTTATACAATAAACATTAGTATTTTTATATAAATTTGATTAAATTTGACATATTAGAACACAACATTAGTTTAGGATTATATATTTTTTATGTAGGACGAAGTGGGTATTCTTTTAGCTTGGGCGCTAGCAAGTGTCATCCGTCCGGTCTTAGCAGCATGCTAGACATCCGGCACTATCTCTAGTATCTCCAGGGTCTAGGGCCAAACGGCTGAAAAAAACAGAGAAGCCAAGGAACAAAAAATAGAAGGAAAAGTGAGGAGATAATCTTTTAACCAACAACACATGCCGTAGAAAAAGACAAAATAAGCAACGAGAGTCCAAATTGAGCCGGTCATCTCCGTGAACCAACAAGTGTCCTACTCGCTCATCTTATCAGTCGTCTGAATAGTACTTTCTTCTCACAAAGAAATTAGCTTTAGTTTGTCTTTATCAGTAGAACTTATATGACTAGCCAAGCACACCGAAGCTCAAGATCAGATCGGCCTGTCACCTTTGTAAGTTTGTATGCAGCTCAATTTTGGGTGAATGGAGAAGTGCTCGAAGAAACAGACATGGTACTTCTGCAGTGCTTAAGGACATTGCGTCGAATATATTGTGGACGACTGGACGTGTATGCAAAGAGCACTCTATAGTTCACCATGTGACAGTTACGAGAATTACTAGTACGGTAAGTACCCATCAGTATCATTCACTGGAACAGCTCAGGAGCATGTGTGATAACTTCCAGGTTCCACTGATATGCTAAACGCTCGTTATTTATGAAATTCAAGTAGAAGTAGTAGCTAGATGATCACTCCTGGTTATGCACGGCTACTCGAAATCTCGAATCTCCAGACGAGCGCCCGTCCGCGCGGGAGCCGAGAGAGGTCGCTGCTCTCGACGCGGCGGCGGCGATGCGATCTTGCCTTGATCGTTGATCCAATTCGGACCCAGCGAGGACCGAGGACTCGGGATCGTTGACGGACAGGTGGAAATGGGCCCGCGTCTCGTGCGTGCGTTTTTGCTTGCCTCGGCTGACGGAAATGGCCGAGGCGACGGACGCCAGCAGCGTCGACCACGGCCGTGGCCCGTGGCGTGCCCGCGCGCGGCGATGCCGTGACTGCCCTCTGACTAGACTGGAGAATCCGCAGCCTCTACAGAAATACAACAATTGGAGTAAATTTATTTCTCCTGTCTAGAAGTTCGATTTTTTTTGAATTTTGAATTTTCTCTGCCGTGCATTCCTTCGTCGCCTCTCCCTTGGCGCGTTGCCGAAATCAACACCCTTTCTTCGCCTTCGAGAACGTTGCCTCGTTCGGTCGTTGCCTTCTCTAAAATCCCTTGCCCCGCAAGAATGCCACGCTTCCACGCCGCGCGCGCGCCCCATCGGCCATCGCCATGGCCCTCTCGTGCGCCGCCGAGTGCGCGCTCTCCCTCGCCTGCGCGCGGTGGGTGGCCCGCCGCCTCTCGCTCTCGGGCGCCGACGACAGCGCGTCGTGGCCCGCGGCGTCGCCCGCCTCCTTCGCCCCCGTCCCGCGCGCCTGCCGCGCCGCGCTCGCCGCCTACGACGCGGGCGACGAGCAGCCGGGTCCGCCGTCGCCGCTCTGCCCGCCGTACCGCCTCCTCCACGACCGCGCCCGCGGGGAGGTGGTGGTCGCCGTGCGCGGCCTCGGCCTCGCGCGGCCAGAGGACTACCGCCTCCTCCTCGACGCCGGCGGGCCCGAGCCCTTCGCGGGAGGGCACGCTCACCGCGGCCTGCTCCGCGCCGCCGTGTGGCTGCTCGACCGCGAGGGCCCCGCGCTGCGGCGTGCCGTGGCGGAGGCCCGGTGCCGCCGCCTCGTGTTCGTGGGCCACTCGCTCGGCGCGGGCGTGGCCGCGCTGGCGGCCGTTGTGGCGGTCAGGTGCTGGCTCGGTAGGCTCGGGATCCGCCGCGAGGACGTGACGTGCTACGCGATGGCGCCGCCACGGTGCATGTCGCTCGCGCTCGCCGTCGAGTACGCGGACGTGGTCCACTCCGTCGTGCTGCAGGCAAGTCTGCCGAGATTCCTCTGTTATTGCTTGTTTTCTTTGCTCCGCTCAGCTATCCATTGCTTGTGAACACTATAAGAACGAGTAATGGCATCTACTAATATTATGGCAGTTGACAATCATCGTGATCAACTGATCATGCGCATATATGGAACCTCTGCAGGACGATTTCTTGCCTAGAACTCCGGCACCCCTGCAGCACATTTTTGGATCTATCTTCTGGTAAGTGAAGCTCTCATTCTGCAGTATAGTTGCTGTCATTTTTTATTTTTTATTTTTAACGAAGCTGTCATTTTTTATTACTAGTACACCTCACATTTCTTCTCCCGCATTCCAGTTTGCCGTGTCTGCTATGTTTCATTTGCATGAGAGACACGTTTGTCTCAGAAGGGAAGCTCAAGGATCCAGCTAAACTCTACGCTCCTGGTACAGTGTTCCATATCGTGGAACGGAAGAATTGCAGGTATTGCTTGCGAAGTTTCCACTGGTTCTCTAAATCTGCTACACCTTTTAGGCCAAGACTCTATCCGATTGTACACCTCTACTTCCATGCATAGTCTGTAAGATAGGATCTGGACATTTCCTCAACAGAAAGATAGGAATTTGACAAGCTTCTGAACAAATCATATACCTTCTAAATTATTTACACATTTGATGTAATTTAGGCCCCCCTTTGGGCATGGCTATGGATTCTCCAATTTCTGTTCTGGTTCTGTTTCTCCCTGACAGTACATTTTTGCGGTGCAATAAAATCATTCTGTACAATATGAGAGGAGGAGGTGATTGTCATGAGTCATAACTCATGAGAACCACCGACCACCTTTATAAGTGATCCTCGTGCGCGAGCAAAGAAAATATTTCTCCTGATTTCTAGCACGAATTCAAAACCAAACTACTTTTTTTTTTAAAAGGGAATATATTGATATTCCAGCAAAAAACCAAACTACTTATTTGACATGTTGCTCCGGTTTTTGCTGAAAAACTGAATCCACAGTCTCTGGTCTCTTACTCTTAGAATTTGAGTTATGGAGTCGCTGCTACTTAGTATTGCAGCCATGTTGTTATTTATGTAGATGCGGAAGATTTCCTCCGGAGGTCAGGGACGGCAATTCCAGCAGAGGGCAGGTTCGAGCATGTTGTTCTGTCGCAATGCTGCCGCCGACCATGGGATCATTTGGATCGAAAAAAAAGAGGCTCGAAGGCTTTAGATGTGAGTTCACCCTCATGTTTGTACTCCCCGATCTACCTTTTATATGTTTGTTATCATGCGAATGGTGACACTACTTCGGACGACAATCGCTTGATGGAGCAAGAAGAGCCGACATCGCCTCCAAATAAGCAGCGAAGATGTTGAAAGTGCAGGGAGGCGCAGCCACTCAACGTAGAAGAGGGCACAGTTGGGCTTCATGATATCGAGCATCTAGTGTCCCTTGATGAGGAGGGGACTTCACGGGGGCAATTCCTCCTCGTCATCCTCGAACTTTGATAGCCCTAGGACCTCGGCAGTGCCGTGCAACACCTCGTCGACGGCGAGTGAACCACCCGAGTGGGATGAGCTTGTGGAGGCTTTCCCCGGGTGAACATGATCGAGACAATGACCCAAGACATGTTAATTGTGAAAAAATTTTGTAATATTGTTATGGATCATCTGCCTTTTAGTTGTAAATAGGACTTTTATTGCGATCTCACCACCCATGCAAATGGGCTATATTAACAAAATGGGAGCGTATGCTATGGAAACCAAAAACCTATGTAAACTATATTGGAGTTGTTCCAAATTCACTTCAGGATATGGCCTGGCGGAAGTTCCGGTTCCCGACCGGAAGTTCCGCCCGGACCGGAGGTTCCGGTTGGAGACCGGAAGTGATCTCTTCCACGCGACGATCGCGCCCGACCCGCCTTGACCGGAAGTTCGATCGGGGGCCGGAAGTTCCTGGCCGGCCCGAAGTTTCGTCCATCGTAGGGGGCGTTCGGAGGTCGTAGTATATATGCCCTTGCTAGGGTTTCGTGGAGAATGGTTGATTCTCTTGTAAACCGCCATTGGCGTGTAACCCCAAACTCTTGAGATAGTGAGATTGTTGCTGGCTGGTGCCCGTGGTTTTTCCCCTTCACATTGGAGGGGTTTTCCACGTAAATCGTGTGTCTCCGCTGTGATTGATTGGTGTTTACTTCATATTCCTATACGTCGTTCTTAACAAGTGGTACCAGAGCTTTGGTTTCTGTTAGGGTTCATGACGACGTCGATGAAGTTTGATCTACCGCCGCTGGACTACGACACGCGGTTCTCGCTATGGCAAGTCAAGATGCGGGGGGATTCCGGGCGCAGACTCATGACTATGATGAGGCGCCGGATAACTTCGGCAAGAAGGGAAGGCCGAGTGGACTCCGGATGAGATCCGCAAGGATCGAGAAGGCGCCGCCCTAATTCACTTGCATCTTCATAATGATATTTTGCGGGAGTGTTTGAAAGAGAAAACTACTACGTAACTATGGTTTAAACTGAAATCGATCTGTATGTCCAAGGATCTAACTAGTAATATGCGGATGAAGATGAAGTTGTTCACTCAAGATGAAGGAGGAGGATTCGGTGATGACCCACATCGCTGAATTCAAGAAGATCGTTGCCGACCTAGTGTCGATGGAGGTGAAGTATAATGATGAGGACTTAGGTCTTTTATTGCTATGTTCTTTGTCAAATTCGTATGCAAATTTTTCGACACCATACTTTTGAGCCGTGATGAACTAACCCTAAAGGAAGTTTATAAGGCTCTCCATCCTAGGGAGAAGATGAGAGGCATGGTGCGTAATGACGGAACGTCGTCCTCCAAGGGCGAAGCTTTGCATGTGAGAGGCGTAACTGAAAAACAGATCCTCCAATGATGGCAATGATGGTAGAAAGAACTACGAAAGGAGAGGCCGTTCAAAGTCCAAACCGCATGGTAATAAAAAGTTCTGTGTTTATTGCAAGTTGACAAATCATAATGTTGAGGATTGCGTAAAAGTACGTAATAAGGAGAAGAGGAAAAACAAAAGACGGCCGGTAAGGTCTCTGTTCTTCGCTTTTTTTCGATGATGATTCTCGAGATTGTCCGGTAGTATTTGCTTTGGTTGTGTTGCTGGTCATGATGAATGGATTCTTGATTCCGCATGTTCATTTCATATTTGCACTAACGTAAATTGGTTTAGCTCTTATAAGCCCATGCATGAAAGGGGATGTTGTGCGGATGGGAGATGATAACCCATGTGACATCGTGGGGATTGGATCGCCTCGGATCAAGACCGATGATGGCATGACACGCACGCCGAAAAACGTCGGTATATACCGGGGATGTCCGTAAATCTTATCTCATTGAGCACACTTGATGCGTATGGTTACAAATATTCCTGTTCGGAGGGCGTTTTTAAAGGTATCAAAAGGTTCTCTTGCCTGCTTTGAAAGGTGATCTTAATCCTGCAAAGTTATATGTCCTTAGAGGGTGTACTTTACCTGGTTCTCGATTCGGTTGCGGTTTCTTTGTTACTAATGATGAACCTAGTAAAACTAACCTTTGGCACATGCGTTTGGGACATATGAGTCACCATGGTATGGCGTAATTGATGAAGAGAAACCTCTTTGAATGGCTGCACTTCGAGTAAGATCAAGTTTTGTGAGCACCGCATATTTGGCAAGCATAAGAGGGTACGTTCAACACTTCGCTCACACCACCAAAGGTACTCTTGATTATGTTCATGCTGATTTATGGGGTCCTTCTAAGAAGCCCTCTCTTGGTGGTGCACGTTATATGCTTACAATTATTGATGATTACTCTAGAAGGGTTTGGCCTTATTTTTCTCAAAACATAAAGATGATACATTTGCTTGCTTTTAAGAACCGGAAAGTAATGATAGAAAGGCAAACCGAAAGGAAGGTAAAATTGCTTCGTATCTTAATAATGGTGGAGAATTTTGTTCGCATGCCTTTAATGATTATTGCGCATGGGAAGGCATTGTTAGGCATCACACAATACCCCATACTCCACAAATGAATGGTGTGGCCGAACGTATGAACAGGACCATTATATCCGGGGGCCCGTTGCATCTTTGTCTCATGCAAGGATGAGCAAGCGTTTTTGGGCTGAAGCTACTAATACTTGCCTTGTTATTTGATAAACAGTGTCGCCTTCTATTCCACTAAATAAGAAAACTCCTATTGAGGTATGGTCCAATACGCCTGGCGATTATTCACAGTTGAAAGTTTTTGGATGCACCGCTTATGCTCATATTGATAATGGAAAACTAGAGCCTAGAGTCATTAAGTGTCTTTTCCTTGGTTATGGTTCGGGAGTCAAAGGCTATAAATTATGGAATCTGAAACAGGGGAAGACTTTTATGAGCGGGAGTGTTGTATTCAATGAATCATGATGTTTACTAACAGTTTGCCCTCGAAACATGTTTCAGAAAAAGAGCTGCGGCGTATGCGCATGCAGGTGGAGCATGTTGATGATGATACAGGTGTGCAGGTGGAGCCTGTTGATGAGCAGGATGACCATAATAATGATGTTGCTGATGTTAATACTCATGATGATGTTCAAAGAAACTCCTCCTATTTTGCAGCTAGAGGAGGAATTACCTATTGCTCAACGCAAATCAAAAAGGACAGTAGCACCTCCTAAACGTCTCATTGAAGAATGTAATTTGTCTTACTATGCTTTGAGTTGTCTTTGAGCAGGTGGAGAATGTTCATGAGCCCGGAACCTATAAAGAAGTCGTTCGTTGTTGTGCTGATAGTGAGAGTTGGATTTACTGCTATGCACGAGGAGATGCAGTCTCTTGAGAAGAACAAGACATGGGAGGTTGTACCTTTGCCTAAGAAAAAAAAGACCATCAACCGCAAGTGGATCTTCAAGAGAAAGGAGGGTTTATCTCCAAGCGAGCCTCCAAAGTATAAGGCAAGGTTAGTTGCAAAAGGTTACAGTTAAATTCCGGGTGTTGACTATAATGATGTGTTCTCTCCGGTGGTAAAACACAGTTCAATTCGTACTTTTCTTAGTATTGTTGCTTCACATGATCTCGAGCTTGAGCAAGTAGATGTGAAGACTGCATTTTTGCATGGAGAGTTAGATGAGGACATTTACATGGACCAACCGGAAGGGTTCATAGTGCCTGGCAAGGAAAAATATGTGTGCAAGTTGAAACGCTCCTTGTATGGTTTGAAACAGTCCCCTCGTCGGTGGAACAAGAGGTTTGATTCATTTATGTTGTCACACGCTTTTTTAAGAGATCTAAATATGATAGTTTGTGTTTACATCAAGCATGTTAATGGATCACCTATATATTTGCCGTTATATGTTGATGATATGCTTTGATTCTTTGCCAAGAGTAAGATTGAAATCACTAAGTTAAAGAAGTTGTTGAGTAGTGAGTTTGATATGAAAGATCTTGGTAGTGCTAAGAAAAAAATTCTTGGTATGGAAATTAGTAGAGACGTAAAAATCTGGTTTGCTATTTCTTAGTCAACAAAATTATATCAAGAAAGTTCTTCACGTTTCAACATGCAAAATGCTAAGGCTTTGTTAGTACCCCTATTGCACCTCACTTTAAGTTGTCACCCGCCGGTGTCCTAGTACGTATCTTGAGAGATTGAGTACATGTCAAGGGTTCCTTATTCTAGTGTTTGTTGGGTCTTTGATATATGCCATGGTTTGCTCTCGTCCCGCTTTGTCATATGCTATGAGTCTTGTTAGTAGATATATGTCTAATCCTGGCAAAGAACATTGGAGGGCGATTCGGTGGATTTTCGGGTACCTCGGAGGCACTGCAAGAGATTCCTGTTTAAAGTTTGGAAGAACTGATAAGGGTCTCATTGGTTATGTGGATTCTGATTATGCTTCTTGATCCGACGGGCGAAGATCACTTACAGGTTATGTGTTTACTGTTGGCAGTTGTGCTGTGAGTTGGAGGGCTACTTTACAGTCTGTTGTTGCATTATCTACTACTGAAGCAGAATATATGGCTATTTGTGAAGCGTGCAAAAGAATTGATATGGTGAAAGGTTTGTACAGGCCGAGCTCGGTGGAGTTGAATCTTGCATAAGCTTGCACTGTGACAGTCAAAGTGCAATTTACCTCACTAAAGATCAGATGTTCCATGAGAGAACTAAGCACATAGATATTAAGTATCATTTTGTGCATGATGTGATTGAAGAAGGTAAGCTAAAGGTATGCAAGATTAGTACTCATGATAATCCTGCTGATATGATGACAAAGCCTATTCCCTTTGCTAAGTTTGAGTTGTGCTCAAGCTTAGTTGGTTTAATAGAATAGTCCAAGAGACTATTGTTGGCACCAGTGGTTTTCTATCTTTGTTGTTCAGGATGATGGGTTGATTTATGATACAAGATGAATTTGTCTCAAGGTGGAGTTTATTGGAGTTGTTCCAAATTCACTTCAGGATATGGTGTAACACCTCAGTGTTAAGCATGCATTAGGCACCTAATTAATTAACTTAATCATCACTAAGCATGGCATGAGCATCATTAAGCATAAACCCTAAGTTGCATTTTGTCATTTCATGTGCTTGCCTTTAATTCCTAATCTCATGCTTGATTGAAGTGTTAGTTAATTAATTAGTTTGCAAATGCTTGATCAAGTTTGGATTCATGTGCCCAGCCTTTCAAAATGATTTAACAAAATAATTGCAAAAAAAAGATTTGGAGCATTTGGAGCAAAAAGAAAATGAATTGGAAAATTCCCTTTTTATGCCTAAATTCAAAATGAATTTGTATTTCAAAATTTATTAAGAATTTCAAGATGAGCCTTCAATGAGAGTTGTTCAGTTTTAAATTCTCTACAACTTTTATTTTTGGCACTTTTCCTGAAAAATACTTTGAAATGGGTCAAAAAGAGGCATTGTGGTCGGTTTGGTTTGAATTCAAAAATTCAAAAAAAAAAAATAAAAGGAAAAATCTCGGTATAAGCAACGGCCGGGCCGAATTCGGCCCACGGCCTGACCCACCCCACGCAGCGCCCCGCGCCCCGCCGCGCCCGACACGCGGCAGAAGCGGGCCGGCGTGTGCGCCACGCGCCGCCGTCGCGGGCCGCCGTGCCAAGTGGCGGCCGAGCCCCCGCGCAAGCGAGGCCCGCGCCGGCGCCTTCACCCGAAAGCACTCGCCCGATGTGGAAACGGCACACTTCCCATTCCACACTCGCTTTCGCCCCTCGCTCTCGCTCGCACTTTTCGCTACATCCATGCGCTCGCCACCGCTTTCCGGCGCCGCCGCCGCCGTTCCGTCGCCGTCGTGCGCAGCGCCGACGGCTTCGCCCGACGAGCGCTCCACCTTCGCCTCACGCACTTCCATCCTCGCGCACCATCCGCCCGTCCGGCATTGCCTCGGTAAGGGCCGGATAGCCTTCGCCGCCGCCACGCCATGGCCGGAGCTCGCAGAGCTCGCACGCGTTGCTTCGCTCACCGCCAAGCTCCCCCCTTTATCTGCGCAAGACCATGGCCGCCGCGCCGAATTGAAGGGCCGCACCCTCACCGAGGCAATGCGCGCCTCCACCGTCGAGCTACGCGCTCGCCGTCGCCGCCGCTTCGCCATGCACGCGGCCGAGCCTCTGGCGCCGCTAATTCCGGCCGCCAAGCTCACGGCTAGCCCGCCTACTCTCGCGAAGCTCGCCGCAGATCACCGCACCACGCCACCGCCTGGCTCGCCGCCGGCACGCCATGCCATGCCATGCGCCGCCGCTCGTCGCCGGCACGATTCCGGCCGCCACTCGCGCGCACAACCCCGTCACCGTCCGCCGTCGCCGCGACGGGAGCACGCGGTGCTACCCTTCGTCGCCGGCATGAGCTCACCACCGGCGAGCTAGCGCCGCCGTGCACGCTCCCTGCTCGGCCGGCCGGCGATGGGCCCGTGGACCAGTGGGGTCCCGCGGCCCGGTGGCTCACGGTCCACTGGACCGAGTCCACGAAGGCCGGGCTCGGCCCTTTTCTTTTTATTGTTTTTCCAGAAAATCGGTTTTTATGCTTTTGAAAATTAGCTGGTGCAAATGGACTCCAAATCTGATGAGACTTGTTTTGTTAGGTTCATACTGAGTAGATCTGTCATTGAAAAATATGAGATGCATTTTTGGTGAATATTTTCTGTGTAGATTTATTTAAATGCTTAAATGGCTGAAATCTGTTTAATTGCATAATAAATAGAATATAACTCTGAAAAAATATGATTCTTGTTTTGCTAGACTTGTTATGTGATATAGTTTCTGAGAAAAAATATATGGCATGCAGTTACTGTACAAAAATATTGGAATATGATTTAATTTAATTTCTGGGCTGATTCTTGTATGATTTTTAATAAATAAAATATGTGGAATTAGGCCTTGATAATTTTTATTGACTGCTCTTGTGCTAAGAAGCTTTAGTTAAAAATATGAAATTTGTTGCTTAACACTTTTCACAGTACAAAGTTATTAAATGAGCATTGCTGCCCTGTAGCTTCATCTTTTTGTGTAGGCTGTTATACTGGATAAAATGTGATGCAAATTTTATCATGGTCTTGTTATGGCATGCAGTAGCTCCTGTAATTTTTGTAGAATTTTCTGAATTGTCTAGACAGAGGTCACAGTTCAAGCCTATTTATTCGCATAAAAAATGATAAGTAAAGAAAATAAATGATTTAATGAGTTACATAGCATTTCTTGTGCACTTTTAATTAAGTTATGCTTGCTGGTCATGGAATACATTGCCATATCTGAAATGTGATGCTTGCTATGAGTTAGTAGTAGTACTTCTTGTATACATGTCGTGTGTGCATATGCGTGTGTGCTGCAAGACGCCACTCTTTCTTTATGCACTTCTCCAAGTGCTTAGAGAAGAGATTTGCACGTACTCGATAAATGAGTTCAGTTGTAGTAGAGAAGAGATATGCACCTATTACGTCAAAAGATTTATTATTCATCTTCATCCACGATCATCATATCGTTGTGCATTCATGATACTTATGCACGTGCATCGCATCATACGAGGTTCGCAAGAGGACCTCCCTTATTCGGAAATAGAGGAGAATCGTCCGGAGGAACCACGCCAGAAGTGCCACAAGAGGAAGGAGAAGAGGAGGAGCTTCCTGAGTGCCCGGACCACCGCCGTCGTCGACTTTGTGCAAGGCAAGCACCGAGCATCTACTTACCTATGCTTTCTAACCGTCTAATTATGATTTCGATTCTTTGCATTAAGTATAGGAGTTGTGTGACACCGTTGTTTGCATTATATCCTTGCTTTACCTTTGATTATCCTACCTTGATACACCCCCCGCTAGTCTAGGGCGAGTTTTATGCTTAGCTTGCTTAGACGGTAGAAGTCGGGTGATTTCACATCATCCGCGAGATAGGTGGTTACCTATGATTGATGGAAAAAGCTTATGTTGATATCATCCGGTTAGTGGCTATGGTTGATAAATGGAGACCGGACGGAGTCTTGTGGGGTTGTTGGACCATAGTGATTCCGTGCAGTGTCGATTAAGGACCGCATCAAGTTGTTGTACCCCAAGTCATGTTGAACGCATGCCTCATGTTTAGCCGGGCCGGGATAAGTCGTTCCGACCGCGAAGCCCAACACTATCCGGGCGGTTCTCGATCCGTTCGCACCGTATTGGAGATGGATGGGGACCACGGGGGCGCGAAGAGTAAGTCCGAGGTCCAAAGACGGCCGGCTAAAGGCGCCGGGCGGTCCCCGGCACGGTGGTTCCGTGCGAGTCCGCGTGCTTGTCTTCCCCGGATATGTGCCATGGTGATCAGTAGCTCACCGACGGGGTGAGTGTGGTTTGCATGAGGAATACCCCCCGAGCTCGGTAGTAATCGATTCGAATCGCCATCGTTCTGGACAAAGGAACACTTGACTTGAGCTGCACCATCGTAGTAATGATTATGGAATGTGGTTAATGATGATGATAGGTTAAGGCGATGAGTATGATTATGGATACTACTTATTTGCTTAATCATGGTTAATACTATAATGATGCTTAGTACAGCAGTGCTCACTTAGCGTAAATAGGAATGATTAAGGCCGAGCTATTAATTAAACGTCACTACTTGCTTTTCCGCAAAAAGAGTCAAGCTATCCCCCGATAAAGCCCGTCACCTTCCTTGGAGTCTTTTACTTTTGAGTCGGTCGGGTAAGTCTAGCCGAGTACCTTCTAGTACTCGGGGTTTTTCCCCGCTTGTTGTTTGTGCAGAGACGGGCATACCTACCACGGGTATTGCGAGACTGTCTTTTCCCAGTGGACTAGAAGGCCTTGGGCAAGGTTACTCTTAATATTCTCCCCAACCGCTTTTGATGGATAGACTCTGGGCAATCGTAATAATCTTTAAATGTGTGAGTTGGATTGAGTTTTCAAAACTATCTTGTTTCCGCTATTTGGGGTTTGAAGAACTTGGTTTGTAATAACTTTATTTCCGCACTCTGATGTTGTTTAACTATTTGCGAAATGTTGTAACATGCGAATGGTGACGCTAAACTTGTGCGATCTTGGTTGATGATGTTTGGTTTGAAATCCTTCGAGATTTCCGGACTACCGGGTTTATAAAGGCTTAAGTGTGACAATTGCTTGCTTAGCGAGTGATTTTTCACTTATGCTTTTATAAATTGGTCGGTTCTGTGACAAACCGGCATCGAGCAAGGTTTAGCGATTACTGTTCACATGTCTATTTAAAACAAAAGGATTTGTTTTCAAAACCGGATTTTAACTTATAAATCTATGAGTCTTTCGAGAAAATTCGTTTGCAAAACTAAAAGTGTGCTAGTGGTCATATCCTTTATGCCCAAATAAGGACTCTAGGTGGCTATTAAAGTACTAACTTGGGGGCTTGCATCATATTTTATTTTCACCGTTGCCCATGCAAAGAAGGTAATTGTATGGGTGCCATTCGCTTGAGTGGTAATGTATGGTTCAATTTGCCTCTACGCTTCGTAAGTGGGAGTTGTGAGAGCATGATTGTCCAACCGACAACCTAGGGGAGTGCTAGTGTGATACCGGAAGTATTTACATGTCAAAACCATGTACTTACCAAGGTGTTTAATTGTGGGTTGTGCCGTCTTTAAATCGACGATGCCGTCTTTGGACGAGGATCGGGTAGTTGTACCACATGTGCGTGTATTGGGAATGTACGTGCGTGTGAGTGCTTAATCTTTACTTTCGCAATGCATTTATTCATACTGTTGGGATGGGCTGCAATGGATTTTCTGCAGTACATAACAAATAGCTTCGTATAGAACGCCTAGTTATACGCTATGAGAGAAACGTTGTATGCCACCGTATATCCGCTAGAAATATTTTTCCTAAGTTTGTGAGAACGTAAGATACGTGCATACATCATGTTTGTTCATCTCATGTCATTGCATTTACCTTCCCTTATAAACCGATTCTTACGTTAATTAAAAATTGGTTAATTAATAACTTGACTCACCCGGGATAAATTTCGGACGGATGGCTCGCACAAAAAGCGCATTCGCAAGTCCACGGGAGGACGTGTGCCACGTGGACGCCTCGCGCCTCGCACCACTATCCGGGAGGACTACTTCTGGAGGAGTTTGGGATGCCCACGCTTCTTTGGCGTGTCTTGGCCCATGGGGGTATACAGAGGAGCAAATGACCACATACTCCTGGGTGACGGAGGAGCCGAGCAACAACACAACCTGGTCGCTGTGGAGGTTACCGTCCCCACCACTCCACGAGGACTCGGAGTGGGAGGGGTGGCGCATTCGTGCCTATGGAGTCACGCCTGAGGAGGGGGCTAGCAGAGTTGCCTTCTCTGTCCTGCGCATCATCATGGAGCGTTTTCCGCTGAGCCTGGCACAGGCTATGGCGGGAGTGTTCCCTCGTGGTGACCCTGCTGACACCTTCTGGGAGCAGTCTTCCAACATGGCACGCTGGCCTGGAATTCATGAGATTGAGGACAGTGACAACGCAGCGATGAGTGCCATGTTTGCTATGATGCAGACTTTGGATGCTACCCAGTCTTGCATGTACAAGATTAGTGACTGGAACAAGACCTTGATGGAGAAGCAAGAGAAGAAGAAGAAGAGGCACTCGGATCATGTCAGAGATCTGAGGCTCCAGATAGATCTTCTCACCGCTACCAGGAATGACACTGAGGCCCGTGAGAGAGCTGCCAACAGGGAGATCGCTACTTTGCGTGCACGTGTGGCACGATATGAGCAGTACGAGCGGAATGCCGACAGGATGATGGCCCAGTTGGTCACTGAGAGGAATGAAGCCCTAACGATGCTCATCACCTGGGGCACTGGCTCTTCGACCGCGAGCAAAGACATTGACCAGGTTGCACGAGGACTACCACGTCTGTATAACCAGTTCATGGTCACCATGGTCCCGAGCAGGTGAGATGGAGCCGGGAGTTATCAACCCCGATGGAGGCGAGGAGGACGCCGACCTTCCACCTGCACTGCTTTGCACCCGGCGACGACGTTGTTCTTCTTTGCCGTCCGAGTCCGACGTTGGTAGTGAGCACGAGTAGGCTAGTAGTCTCATCGCTAGTCGTAGCCGCGCTCTTGTTCTTTTGTTGTTGGTCAGAACCTTATGAGATGTGACTCATGTGTGTGTTGGATGTCCCGAGTTGTGGTGCTACTTGAACGCCTAAAGTCCAAAGTGTATGCATGTTTGGCAATTTTGGATGTTGTATGCCTCGGATGACGCTTTGTTCAAGAATATGATTAGTGATGTTATGGATTGTGGAAATGAATCTTTATGCACGTGTATTGATGAATGAATTCATTTTCTTCCAATAATTCATTGGCATGATTATTACATTAAACTTAAATGTTGTAACATCACCTAATAATTACTTGATGCTGAAATATGCGATGGTTGATATCGCCGCACCGCTAGTGGCTCTCGGTTGGAGATGGTTCCGGCCAGGCGGTGGAGGCAATGGAAATGGTGGAAATGGTAATGGAGGCAACGGAAACGCCGAGGGTAACCTGCCACCACCACCTCCTCCACCATTGACCGCCGAGCAACTGTTTCAACAGTTCCTTGGCGTCGGCGCAACATGGAGGCCGTATTGCGTGACATTGCCGCGAACACCGGCCGGGGGGCCACCGTGACCGTCCCCGCCAACCAAGATAGCACTTTCAAGGACTTCTTAGATACCGATCCGCCAAAGTTCTTGCAAGCTAAGGAACCACTCGAGGCTCTCGAGTGGATCAACACGATGGAAGACAAGTTTCGCCTTGCTCCGTATGACCGAGTCACTTTGAAGGTTGAGTATGGGGCACATCAATCTGCAGGGGCCGGCGGGAATTTGGTGGTCCCACCAACGCACCACTTTTCCGCCGAATGCTCCCATCACCAGGCGCAGCTTCACTCGGATTCTTCCGCTAGTACTTATGTTCCACCGGGTTTGATGGCTATGAAGGTATCTCGAATTCATGAAGCTCACTCAAGGCAACAAGAGCATGACCGAATATCTGCAAGAGTTCAACAATCTGTCCCGTTATGCTCCGGCATATGTGGACACCGAAGAGAAGAAGATAGAAAGTTTCAAAAAGAGGTCTCAATACAAAGATGGCTAAAACCATGGGTATCGGTTCGAGGGCTACATTCAATGAGTTCATCGGCCCGACGCTTGACTCAAGAGAATAATAACAATCGCATGCTTTGCTTCCAAGAATCGCAAGAGAAGCTTCGAGGGAGGATCTTCCCGCCTTCCGACCTCCAATGCCTAACCGTCGCCAGCACCGCCCTCTGTTCGTAACTCAAGGTTCCGCCGCACTTTGCTCCAAAGAGAAATGCTCCACCACCTCCGAAGAATCGGAGGGGCTATCGCCCACCGCACCTCAAGCTCAAGCTAGGGCCGGTGGTCCCTATCGCTAATGCACCCGCCGTGAGAGGCCCGTGCTTCAACTGCAATCAACCAGGTCACTTCGCCAAGTACTGCCCATACCCGAAGAAGCAGACAACCTATCAAGCCCGTGCTCACCACACCTCCATTAATGAGATTCCCCGATGGCGAACCCGATCCATCAAGGTACGTTTCTTGTCAACAAACATCCTGCAGTTTGTTTTATTTGATTACGGATCATCGCATTCTTTTTATGAGTCAAGCATATGCACGATCGCATGAGTTAGAACTTAAGCAATTAGATTATGGGTACCGCATCGCTTCTGGGTGTCGCGATGTCCTATCTAATCAAATGCTTGAGCATGCAATCTTTGAAATTGGAGATAAAGCATATAGAGTTAATTTGGTAGTGTTACCTGGGTTAACTATGGACGTGATCTTGGGGATGGATTGGATGAAAGATAAGCAAGTGGTGATTGATACTGGGAATAGAACCGTTACCCTCACAGATCCTCAGGGTAATGACACTTTCCAAGTGGTATTACCTCGAGTTGCGCACATGACCAAGTTAACATATGCTATTCAAGCTTCATCCCTTCTTTGAGATTCCAATTGGTCTGTGAATTTCCTGATGTCTTTCCCGAAGATTTGCCTGGGTTACCTCCTAAAAGAGATATTGAGTTTGCTATTGATCTAGTGCCTGGCACAGCTCCAATCTGCAAGAGACCGTATCGTATGCCTCCCAATGAGTTAGCAGAGTTGAAGAAACAGTTGTATGAGTTGAAGAAGTTGGGTTTCATTAGGCCAAGTACTTCTGAATGGGGTTGTCCAGCTTTGTTTGTGAAAAAGAAAGATCATTCTTTGAGGCTATGTGTTGACTATCGGCCGCTCAATGCCGTGACAATCAAGAATAAGTACCCTCTGCCGAGAATTGATATTCTGTTTGATCAGTTATCTAAAGCTAAGGTGTTTTCTAAGATTGACTTGAGATCAGGGTATCATCAGATCAGGATTCGTCCTGAAGATATACATAAGACTGCTTTCGTTACTAGATACGGGTTGTACGAGTATCTTGTCATGTCTTTCGGCCTAACAAATGCTCCTGCATACTTTATGTATCTTATGAATTCAGTCTTTATGCCCGAATTGGATAAGTTCGTGATTGTATTCTTGGATGACATTCTGATCTACTCTGCAAATGAAGAAGAACACGCCCAGCATCTAAGAGTTGCACTTACCAGACTAAGAGAGCATAAGTTGTATGCCAAGTTTAGCAAATGTGAGTTTTGGCTGAAGGAAGTTGCCTTCCTTGGCTATATCATTTCTGAAAATGGCATATCGGTCAACCCGTCAAAGGTACAAGAGGTCATGGATTGGCAACCGCCCACGTCTGTGCATGAAGTTCGGAGTTTTCTTGGAATGGCAGGGTATTATCGCCGTTTCATTCCAGATTTATCTAAGATTGCCAAGCCCATGACGAAGTCTCGCTACAAAAAAGAGCACAAGTTTGTGCGGGCGAGAAGAGTGTGAAGCGACTTTTTCGCACCTTGCGAGAGTTGCTAACCATCGCTCTGTCTTGGCACAAATGATATCGAGAAGCCATTTGATGTATACTTGTGATGCATCGAAGACCGGTTTGGGTTGTGTGCTTTGATGCAAGAAGGTCGAGTGATTGCGTATGCTTCAAGTCGCTTGAGAAAGCATGAAGTCAATTATCCCACTCATGATCTTGAGTTAGCTGCAGTTGTGCATGCCTTGAAGATCCGAGACACTATCTGTTGGGAAACGTGTGCAACATATACACCGATCACAAGAGTCTCAAGTACATCTTTACCCAACCCGAGCTTAACATGAGACAACGAAGATGGTTAGAGCTAATCAAGGACTATGACTTGACAAAGGCACTATCACCCCCGGCAAGGCAAACGTGAGTTGCAGATGCTTTGAGTCGCAAGTCGCATCATCATGCCGCTGGCCGTTGGTTGAAGAAAGGTTCAACCTGATGCATCCTGCAGCTTTTGCATGATATCCAAGTCCGATGTTCCCTTGACCAACAGATCATTGAAGGTCAAAAGACCGATCCCGGTATTTATCACCTCAAAGAGAGAATGAAGAAGGCACCAATTCCACACTTTCGATTGGATGACGATGGTGTGCTTTGGTTCGACAATCGTCTTGTCGCATCAAAGGATCGAGAACTCAAGAACAGGATGATGGATGAAGCTCATCTTTCCAAGCTATCCATTCACCCCGGAAGCAACAAGATGTATCATGATCCGAGACCTCGATATTGGTGGACCAAGATGAAGAAAGAGATAGCGGATATGTGGCTCGATGCGATACTTGCTTGTCGTGTCAAAGCTATTCACATGAAGCCGGCGGGTTTATCAATCCGTTGCCGGTTCACCTCGCTTGGAAGTGGGATGACATTAGTATGGATTTCATCACGGGTCTGCCGACCACACAAAAGGGTAATGATTCAATTTGGGTAATCGTCGATCGACTAACCAAGTCAGCTCACTTCTTACCTGTCAAGACGACCTTTAGACCACCTCAATATGCTGACCTCTACATTGAAGAGATTGTACGTTTGCACGGGGTACCCAAGACCATCGTATCTGATAGGGGATCGCAGTTCACTGCTCACTTTTGGACCCGTTTGCATGAAGGTATGGGTACTAAGTTCTTTGCACAAAGATCGCTTATCATCCTCAGACTTCGGGTCAGACTGAAAGACTTAATCAAATCCTCGAAGATATGTTGAGAGCTTGTGTGCTATCTGCTAAGGGTTCATGGGAATCTTGGCTACCTCTGGCTGAGTTTTCCTACAACAACAGCTATCAAGAGAGTATCAAGATGGCACCATTTGAAGCTTTATATGGCAGAAAGTGTAGAACTCCGTTGAACTGGGTCGAAGCGGGAGAAAGGAGATACTACGGTATTGACTTTGTTCCCGAAGCTGAAGAGAAAGTTCGAACTATCCAAGAGCACATGAAGGCTGCACAGTCCCGACAAAAGAGTTACGCTGACAATAGAAGAAGACCTTTGGTGTTTGATGTGGGTGACTATGTATACCTGAGAGTCTCCCCACAAAAAGGTACCCAAAGGTTTGGAGCCAAAAGGAAGCTTGCACCAAGATATGTGGGTCCATACAAGATTCTTGAAAGAAGAGGTGAAGTTGCTTACAAATTGCAGTTGCCAGAGTCAATGAGTTCCATCTTTCCGATCTTTCACGTCTCTCAACTGAAGAAGTGTTTGCGTGTACCCGAAGAAAGAGTCGATGAACGAGATTTGAAGCTAGCAGCTGATCTGGTCTATAAAGAAGAACCTGTGAGGATTGTTGATAGCAAAGAAAGAGTTACCCGGAATCGCTTGGTGCGAACTTACAAGGTTGTGTGGAGCTACCATGATGATAGAGATGCATCATGGGAAACTGAGGATTACCTGAAAGAAGTTTATCCCGAATTCCATAAAAACTGGTTAGTAAACCCAAATCTCGGGACGAGATTTCTTTAAGGGGGTAGGGCTGTAACACCTCAGTGTTAAGCATGCATTAGGCACCTAATTAATTAACTTAATCATCACTAAGCATGGCATGAGCATCATTAAGCATAAACCCTAAGTTGCATTTTGTCATTTCATGTGCTTGCCTTTAATTCCTAATCTCATGCTTGATTGAAGTGTTAGTTAATTAATTAGTTTGCAAATGCTTGATCAAGTTTGGATTCATGTGCCCAGCCTTTCAAAATGATTTAACAAAATAATTGCAAAAAAAGATTTGGAGCATTTGGAGCAAAAAGAAAATGAATTGAAAAATCCCTTTTTATGCCTAAATTCAAAATGAATTTATATTTCAAAATTTATTAAGAATTTCAAGATGAGCCTTCAATGAGAGTTGTTCAGTTTTAAATTCTCTACAACTTTTATTTTTGGCACTTTTCCTGAAAATACTTTGAAATGGGTCAAAAAGAGGCATTGTGGTCGGTTTGGTTTGAATTCAAAAATTCAAAAAAAAAAAAAAAGGAAAAATCTCGTAAGCAGTAGGGCGAATTCGGCCGGCCCCACGACCCCACTCCAGCGGCGCCAGCCGCCAGCGGCAGCCCGCGCCGCGCCGTGGCCGACCGCGGCAGGCGAACGGGGCGCCCGCGTGTGCGCCAGCGCCCGCCGTCGCCTGGCCGCCGTGCCAAGTGGCCCGGCGAGCCACAAAAGCGAGGCCAGCGCCCGGCGCCTTCACCCGAGCACTCGCCCGATGTGGAAGCGGCACACTTCCCATTCCACACTCGCTCGCCCGCGCCCTCTGCTCGCTTCGCACTCGCTCTGTCCGCGCGCCACCACGGCTTTCTCGGCCTTGCCCCGCCCGTCGTTCCGTCGCCCGTCGTTACGCAGCGCCACGGCTTCGCCCGGCAGCGCTCCACCTTCGCCTCTTACTGCTCCATCCTCGCACCATCCGCCGTCCCGGCATTGCCTCGGTAAGGCGGATAGCCTTCTGCCGCCGCCACGCCATGGCGGGCTCATGAGCTTCGCGGCCCGCAGCGTTCGCTTCACCGCGCACGCTCCCCCCCTTTATCTGGCAGCACCATGGCGCTGCGCCTCAGGTTGAAGGGCGCACCTCAATCGAGGCAATGCGCGCCTCCACCGTCGAGCTACGCGCTCGCCGTCGCCGCCCGCTTAAGCCATGCGCGGCCGAGCCTCTGGCGCCGCTAATTCCGGCCGCCAAGCTCCGCGACTAGCCCGCCTTACTCTCGCATGGCTTCCTTGGCAGCATCATCCACCCTTCCACGTCACCGCTGGCTTCGCCCCGCCGGCGCGGCCAATGCCAGAACGCCCATGCGCCGCCGCTTCGTCGCCCGGCACGATTCCGGCCGCCACTTCGCGCGCACAACCCGTCACCGGGTTCACTTTGAGTCGCCTGGGGGAAACCTGGAATCTTCACCGTCGCCGGCGAGCTCACCCCGGCGAGCTAAGCGCCGCCGGTGCACGCTCTCACTCGGCCGACTGGCCGATGGGCCCGTGGACCAGTGGGGTCCCGCGGCCAGTGGCTCACGGTCCCACTGGACCGAGTCCACGGCGCCGGGGCTCGGCCCTTTTCTTTTTATTGTTTTTCCGTAAAAATCGGTTTTTATGCTTTTGAAAATTAGCTGGTGCAAATGGACTCCAAATCTGATGAGACTTGTTTTGTTAGGTTCATACTGAGTAGATCTGTCATTGAAAAATATGAGATGCATTTTTGGTGAATATTTTCTGTGTAGATTTATTTAAATGCTTAAATGGCTGAAATCTGTTTAATTGCATAATAAATAGAATATAACTCTGAAAAATATGATTCTTGTTTTGCTAGACTTGTTATGTGATATAGTTTCTGAGAAAAAATATATGGCATGCAGTTACTGTACAAAAATATTGGAATATGATTTAATTTAATTTCTGGGCTGATTCTTGTATGATTTTTAATAAATAAAATATGTGGAATTAGGCCTTGATAATTTTTATTGACTGCTCTTGTGCTAAGAAGCTTTAGTTAAAATATGAAATTTGTTGCTTAACACTTTTCACAGTACAAAGTTATTAAATGAGCATTGCTGCCCTGTAGCTTCATCTTTTTGTGTAGGCTGTTATACTGGATAAAATGTGATGCAAATTTTATCATGGTCTTGTTATGGCATGCAGTAGCTCCTGTAATTTTTGTAGAATTTTCTGAATTGTCTAGACAGAGGTCACAGTTCAAGCCTATTTATTCGCATAAAATGATAAGTAAAGAAAATAAATGATTTAATGAGTTACATAGCATTTCTTGTGCACTTTTAATTAAGTTATGCTTGCTGGTCATGGAATACATTGCCATATCTGAAATGTGATGCTTGCTATGAGTTAGTAGTAGTACTTCTTGTATACATGTCGTGTGTGCATATGCGTGTGTGCCTGCGCACGCCACTCTTCTTTATGCACTTCTCCAAGTGCTTAGAGAAGAGATTTGCACGTACTCAGTAAATGAGTTCAGTTGTAGTAGAGAAGAGATATGCACCTATTCTGTCAAAAGATTTATTATTCATCTTCATCCACGATCATCATACGTTGTGCATTCATGATACTTATGCACGTGCATCGCATCATACAGGTTCGCAAGAGGACCTCCCTTATTCGGAAATAGAGGAGAATCGTCCGGAGGAACCACAGCAGGAAGTGCCACAAGAGGAAGGAGAAGAGGAGGAGCTTCCGGAGTGCCCAGACCACCGCGCGTCTGACTTTGTGCAAGGCAAGCACCGGAGCATCTACTTACCTATGCTTTCTAACCGTCTAATTATGATTTCTGATTGCTGCATTAAGTATAGGAGTTGTGTGACACCGTTGCTGCATTATATCCTTGCTTTACCTTTGATTATCCTACCTTGATACACCCTGCTAGTCTAGGGCGAGTTTTATGCTTAGCTTGCTTAGACGGTAGAAGTCGGGTGATTTCCTGTCATCCGCGAGATAGGTGGTTACCTATGATTGATGGAAAAAGCTTATGTTGATATCATCTGGTTAGTGGCTATGGTTGATAAATGGAGACCGGACGGAGTCTTGTGGGGTTGTTGGACCATAGTGATTCCGTCTGTGTCGATTAAGGACCGTACCGTTGTTGTACCCCAAGTCATGTTGAACGCATGCCTCATGTTTAGGCGGGCCGGATAAGTCGTTCCGACCGCGAAGCCCAACACTATCCGGGCGGTTCTCGATCCGTTCGCACCGTATTGGAGATGGATGGGGGACCACGGGGCGCCGAAGAGTAAGTCCGAGGTCCAAAGACGGCCGGCTAAAGGCCGGGTCGGGCGGTCCCCGGCACGGTGGTTCCGTGCGAGTCCGCTGCGTGCTTGTCTTCCCCGGATATGTGCCATGGTGATCTCAGTAGCTCACCGACGGGGGTGAGTGTGGTTTGCATGAGGAATACCCCCGAGCTCGGTAGTAATCGATTCGAATCGCCATCGTTCTGACAAAGGAACACTTGACTTGAGCTGCACCATCGTAGTAATGATTATGGAATGTGGTTAATGATGATGATAGGTTAAGCTGATGAGTATGATTATGGATACTACTTATTTGCTTAATCATGGTTAATACTATAATGATGCTTAGTACAGGTGCTCACTTAGCGTAAATAGGAATGATTAAGCTGAGCTATTAATTAAACGTCACTACTGCTTTTCCGCAAAAAGAGTCAAGCTATCCCCTGATAAAGCCTGTCACCTTCCTTGGAGTCTTTTACTTTTGAGTCAGTCGGGTAAGTCTAGCTGAGTACCTTCTAGTACTCAGGGTTTTTCCCGCTTGTTGTTTGTGCAGACGGGCATACCTACCACGGGTATTGCGAGACTGTCTTTTTCCTGATGGACTAGAAGGCCTTGGGCAAGGTTACTCTTAATATTCTCCCCAACCGCTTTTGATGGATAGACTCGGACTGGCACTGTAATAATCTTTAAATGTGTGAGTTGGATTGAGTTTTCAAAACTATCTTGTTTCCGCTATTTGGGGTTTGAAGAACTTGGTTTGTAATAACTTTATTTCCGCACTCTGATGTTGTTTAACTATTTGCGAAATATTGTAACATGCGAATGGTGACGCTAAACTTGTACGATCTTGGTTGATGATGTTTGGTTTGAAATCCTTCGAGATTTCCGGACTACCGGGTTTATAAAGGCTTAAGTGTGACAATTGCTTGCTTAGCGAGTGATTTTTCACTTATGCTTTTATAAATTGGTCGATTACAGGACATATGGCTTGGCGGAAGTTCCGGTTCTCGACCGGAAGTTCCGCCCGGACCGGAGGTTCCGGTTGGAGACCGGAAGTGATCTCTTCCACGCGACGACTGCGCCCGACCCGCCTGACCGGAAGTTCGGTCGGGGGCCGAAGTTCCGGTCAGCCCGAAGTTTCGTCCATCCAGGGGCGTTCGGAGGCCGTAGTATATATGCCCTTGCTAGGGTTTCGTGGAGAATGGTTGATTCTCTTGTAAGCCGCCATTGGCGTGTAACCCCAAACTCTTGAGATAGTGAGATTGTTGCTTTGGCCGGTGCCCGTGGTTTTTCCCTTCACATTGGAGGGGTTTTCCACGTAAATCGTGTGTCTCCGCTGTGATTGATTGGTGTTTATTTCATATTCCTATACGTCGTTCTTAACAAACTATGCAAACTCTAATCTAGGCCATAGAGATCTAATCTGATAGCTGTAGGAAGAGGTGGGTTAATTTAGCACTTAAGCCCCCCACTCATCCCATCTAATCCAACATTTTGCAAATCACCCAAACTGAAACGAAGCGTTCTTTTCCTTTTTGTTGAATCGGCCGCCGACGCCAAGTGCGTAGGGTGAGCGAGCGCCGCCGGCCGGCCGGACGCGCGCCATGGGACATGCCGCCAGGCCGCCCGGCACCATGGGCGAGGGCGCTTGCGTCTTTGCCGCCGGGGGGAGGCAGCGCGTCGTCGGCCGGCCGGGGGACGACGGCCGTGGACGTCTTGAGGTGAAGCGTGTTAAATCGGGCGCCCGGCTTCCGCATGCTCGTCGGTTCAAGCTTGCGGCGCAGCTGCTTGCCCTTACGATCGACTTGACTGTTTTCTGTGGACTTGACTGTTCTTTGTGGAACGAAGGAAGAAATCGTCTAGTTAGCTAGATAGGCTCCTTGGCTTGCATTGGTGACCTGCTGTGTGTCTGTATGGGCTGTGGGTTGGACGACACGAGACTTGTTGGCGGCGGCAAAGTGGCGATCTCCATGGCCACCGACGCAGCGAGTCCATCGCTGCTTCTTTGTGGCGGGCGGCGACGCTGTTCGCCAGGGGCCAGGCTTGTCGTCAGCGCCGTTCTCGATCGCCGCTGGCGGCGGTGCTCCGGCGAGCCGGCATCGGCGATGAGAGGAGGGCCGTGGTGGCGGGGCGACGTACGGGACGCCCGTGGTGGCCGCGGCGACGCTTCGCCCACGACGGCCCCTCGCCTCCTCCCCAGCGGCGCGAAGGTTGGGGCGACACGGGCGCCTGCGCTGCCGAACGGTGCACGTGGTGCTGCTGGCGGCGCCGCCGGGCGACGAGAGCTGCGGGCCGAAGCCGTGGTGGCCGGGCGACAAGACGGCGGCGCACGGCGTCTGACGGTGGAAAAAGGGCGGCGGCGCCCGTCTGAAAAGGAAAAACTGGCGTCGTTCGCTTTGGGTTCCTTGGGGTGATTTGCAAAATGTTAGATTAGATGGGATGAGTGGGGGGGGGGCTTAAGTGCTAAATTAACCCACTTCTTCCTCTAGCCATCGATTAGATATCTATGGCTTAGATTAGAGTTTGCATAGTTTTCATAAATTTTTGGTTTCTATAGCGTACGCTTCCTAACAAAATTCGTTGTCATTATTCAACCGAACTGCACGGACTAAAATCTTAAGAGACAGATATGAAATGTTGCTGTTAATACTTATTCCACGGTGCCGAGCGCACAGATGGCATGTCGACTTTCAATTTAGAATAGTATTTTAGAAATTCTTAAAACTTTTTTAGTGCCATGCAAGCAATTGCGACCTTTGGTAATACAGTAAATGACCCTAAACTTGTTTAGTTTGGGCCGTGAAACTCAGGTATCAATTTCAGACGTGAAATTTTGGTTGAATGTTGTTGTTGCCTAGTAGGCTCGTCGTGGCGGGCACGGGGCACCTGCCACCTTCCCATTCGCTCGCTGCGGTACCGGTACGCGTGCATTTATGCGTACTACCCATTTCTCGAAGTCGAAGCGGGTGCATTCAAATTTCAAACCATCCATCCGGCTCCTCTCTCTTCTCCCCCCAAAAAGGCAACCAGGCTCCAGCCATCCGGTGGCCGCCGCCGCCCGCCGCCGCCATGGCAAAGCGCAGCTACGAATCCGATTACGAGAGCGTCCGCGACGCCCACATCTCGGAGAACAAGGTAAGCGCACACGTCTCCCCCATGCTTGGACCTTCATTCATCCAACGAAGGATTCGACCCCGCGCAGGCTCGAATGGAGATGCTTGGGCTAAGCCGTACGAAGGAGGAGCTCAACATGATGACCCCGCCCCCCCACCCGCCGGCCCTACGCCTACAAGCAGTACGCCATGGGCCCGCCCCGGCGCTCCCCGCGGCTGAACGGGCTGGCTGTGCAGCACAAGGCGCTGCCTCTCAGAGGTCTCTGCCATGGCGTGCCTTTCGATCTGTTCGTCTCGATTGAAGGTTGTTCCGGCCTTCCAGACTGTGTTCGAGAGGAAAACGCATCTGATATTGTTGCCTCGTATAGGTCATCTGGGCAAGGCGACGCCTGTGTTGGTGGAAGACAGCGACGATACGTCGGACGACGACAGCGACGATGCTTCGGACGACGACAGCGACGATGCGTCGGACGTGGTCCGCGGGGAGATGGCGCCGGCGCCGGCGCCGCAGGCGATGGGGCCCGTGTACGAACCTGTTCATGGGGAAACTGCCATCTCTGGAGGTACAGATACAGATACCATCGCTCCTACCATCTGTACTGGCGTACTGCAGATTTATTCAACTTTTATTACTAGCAGTATATATACTTAAGCAGCAACGACAATCGTTATACAGCTTGCTGACAAAGCTTTGATGTGTGATCAAATGCAGAAGAAATCGTGCTGCGCGGATGACTGCAAGCAGCAGGAAGGATATCCGTATCACTTGGGCTCATCTTTTGCAGGCATGACGCTCATCTTATTCTTATCTACCACCAAGCAAAGCTTCTGCCTTGATGATCTCTAGCTAGATACATAATTACCCCGTGTCTAGTAGATTAAGGCCCGTGTCTAGTCTAGTAGATTAAGGTGTCAAGATAGCAGGCAGCGCAGAGTTCGTTTCAGGTACCTAGACTAGACTCCAGGTGTGTTTGGAGTATATGGTTATCTGAAAATTTTGTGGCCGAGTCTCTGTCGAACTCCTGTAATTGGCATCGCGCATTTGAACTCCGTTTTGCTAACGCTGAAGCTAATTTGTGATGGCGTGTTTCCATGGTGTGGCTGTGATGGAGCAAAGATGTTGCTAACGCTGCCCATACTAAAGAAAGGGAGAATTTGCTGTAGGACACCACGAAAAGTTAAAATTTGCTGCAACACACCGCAAACGCGACTCTTTGCCCAGTACCATTAAAATTTCGTGTATCTTTGCCGTAACACACCGCGCCTATTATTTTATTCATTTCTCAGGTTTCAAGAGAGAGAAGGTAAGGGAAATGACTTTGTTGCCCTCGTCTTCAAACTTCAGCTGTTTACTAAAATTTGCCACAACACACCGCTGCGTAAAAAAGCCTCGTCGGGTGTTCCGGAAGCTGTCCCCGCTTGCTTGCCGGCACGGAGGCCACGGCGGGCGCGGGATGATGGTTGAATGCAGGAGCAGGACTCACAGGGGGCATTCTCGCCGCCGTTGAAGCTGCCGTCGGCGATGAACGCCGAGACGGCGGCCAGCACCACCGACGTGGTGTATGCGCTGGCCGTCGCTGCGGTATGTATGTCGAACGGGGCCTTCTTGTTGGGCAGCAGCGACTCGTAGTTGTTCATCACGCGAGGCACCCCTCGATTGGACGGCACGAGCAGCGGGCTCAGCTTCACGCCGTGCCGCCGCCCGTCAGCCTCGTCGCGACCTGCCATCACAAGATCATATCATCATCGGCCACCACAAACAAATGCCTTGCCGCCAAGCGGCTTTGAAAGCTTTCCTCTAGCAACGCGGCACACGCGATGGAAACGAGATTGTCTTTTGCCGGCCGCCGTACCTGAGACGCCGAGTATCATGAGGAACTCCGCCGGAACAGAGGAAGCACATCGTAGACGTGAGTCGCCGTGGCGCCGGGCTTGAGGGAAGAAGCCGCCATGATGGACCGGCCCCTCGAAGGTGGATCGCCAACGCCACGGCGCCGGGTAGCCGCACGGGCGTGCTCAGCGCTTTTTGGTGATTCGAAGCCGGAGGTCGATCTCTGCCTTTGGCTGAACCATGCAGACCTGCCTTGGGCAGCGTAGGGCAGGTAAGCCAGCGCGGCGCGGACGGCCTGCAGTGACGGAGCTCGGCGCCAAGAGGAACGGCGGCGGTCTGCGGCCTGCGGGCGGTGGAGGGGCACGACGTCGTTGGAGCTTGGCGCGCAAGGCTACCGAGGCTAGGGGCGACCACGTCGGTCTGCGACACAGCTGCGGGGCGCGGGCCGAGGCGCCAGATGGCCAAGACGACACGGCCGTGCCCGCTCCGGTGCTGCGGCCGCCAGCCTGGGGCGGCTAGAGGCGCGGCTAGAGCGGGAACGGTCGGCCGACGGCGCCGCCTAGGCGGCCAGCGGCACCGAAACGGTGCGGGTGCCCTCACCCGGCGTGTCGTCGGTGTGTTACAGCAAAAGCTGGTGCATTGCCAGAGGTTGAAGACGAGGGCAACAAAGTCATTTCCCCTATCTTCTCTCTCTTGAAACCTGAGAAATGAATAAAATAATAGACGCGGTGTGTTACGGCAAAGATACACGAAATTTTAATGGTACTGGGCAAAGAGTCGCGTTTGCGGTGTGTTGCAGCAAATTTCAATTTTTCGCGGTGTCCTACAACAAAATCTCCCTTAAAGAAACTTGGACTAACAAGTGGCGTCAGCCTTTGCAAAATGCAGAGTACAAGTGCACTGTGCATGTTTTGTTCGCCGCACTCCTCTTCCAAGTTCCAACTGTGAGGGTGAGGCCATTCCTCCTTGAGCTCTTCTCAGTGATGATATCAGCGTATGAACTCAATGTTCGTGGACCTGAATTGAATCATGCTTCATTATAAGGACCGTTTGCACATTTCGTGCATTTCACTCGGAATAAATAAACAAGTAAATTTCATATCGGCGGTCCACGAACTTGTCCCGAGTTCTCAAATAGGTCCCGGTACTCTCAAATTGCATATTTAGGTCCCTAAACTTGTTCTAAGGTCTCATCCAGTCCCTGCATTTACTTTTAAATTACATATTTGGCTCCCTAAACTTGTCCCAACTTCTCATCTAGGTCCCAAAGCGGCGCAAGAGGCCCCGGCCGCCACCGCCACCGCCGGGCGGGGCCGGGCAGCGCCGTCGTCGTCGCGCGCTTTCTCTGCCGCTCGACGCTTGGACTTCGGCAGCGCCCATCACCGCGTTGGCCGCGCACGAGGCGCTCCGCCCCGGGCAGCTCTACTTCGCCCTGCCAATTCTCGTTTGCGTCGTCGTCCATCATGTCCATCTCTCTCGGTCTCGGCCGGTCTCTCTCTCTCGCTCGCTCTCCGCGCGTCACTGCCGGCGGCGCCGCGGTCGTCGTCGCATACTCGCATACACACATGCATGTGCGTACGCCTCCGCATTCCGTTTGGACGCCGGCCATCCGGTGCATCGACAGTTTGACACGACACGGCCGGCCTGTGTGGGAATGGACAGGTAATGGTGGTGGGTCGCAGGCTACTCCTCGCTCGCTCGCAGCTACATGAACAGATCGAAGAGCATGCAGCGCAGGGCAGATCCGACGCGACGACCAGCGGTGTCGGCACCCTCGGTTGGGTGTGGACAGTGCGTGCCGCGCGCCTTCCCTGTTGCAAGTGTCACCAACAGACATGCTGCATGTACTGCTAGCCTGCTAATCCTAGCTAGGAACTAGGAGTGCCACCCTAGGTGGAACAGTGTCGTATTACTAGCAGCCCGGCCGGGCCGGGGACCGACCGGCCGGCCGGCGGTGGTGTACGTGGAGGCAATGCAATGCATGGCATGCAGCATCGCCGTCGCGGGCTAGCTGTGCGCTGCATGCCTGGATCTGAATGCCTGCATCTACATGGGCGACCAACCAGCCGGACAGCGGACAGGGCACACACATATGCCGCATGTATGTACCAACAGCAGCTCAATGAGGACGGCCGGGCGACCGTCGCCGGCGCAGCTCCCTGGTCGGCCCCTGGCCCGCGCGTGGAGTCGGAGAGACAGACATGCTAGGGAGCTAAATGCATAATTTGGGACCTATATGAGAAGTTAAGACAAGTTTAGGGAGCTAAATATATAATTTAAAAGTACCGGGACCTGGATGAGACCTAGGAACAAGTTTAGGGACCTAAATATGCACTTTGAAAGTACCGACCTATTTTGAGAACTCGACAAGTTCGTGGACCGCCAAATAAATTTACTCTAAATAAAAAGACAGAATGTCGAAAACCCGGACGACAGACAAACATTTTTCCTGAGTGCTGCTGCGGTATAGATGCGCATGGTCTACCCGATTGGTTCTGGTGTAAATGCCCATGGTATTGTTCTCTATTTGCATCTCGGAAGATGATCCTGTGGACCGAGCCTCATGTATCGCATTTGAGTTTGAGGACTTGACCAAACTCATGGTGTGATACGTCATACGTGGCATAATTATGGGTGAATGATCAAACAAAGGAAAGGAAATAACATGTGTTGCATTTTCTTCCAACATATGTATTTTTATTTTGAAACTTCCAACATATTTATTTGATTGAATTACTCTTGTTTCCTTCCTTTTGAAAAGGAAAAGAAAGATAGAAAAACTACGGAGTATTGCATCAAAAAAAAAGAAAAACTACGGAGTAGCTGCCTCATGCGTCATGGGCAAAATGGTAAAAATAGAAGCAACAGTCAGTCTTCATCCTGCTCTGGGCATAAAATTAGAGCCGTTTTGTTACCATTCTTCCATTCAAACTTCACATAGAGCCGTTGGTCAGCACTAACACCTGAGCCACCAGACCCAATAGGCCAATACCATTCCGCCAAGCACCACAACCAGTCTTTGCAAGCCGTCCGCCGCCGCCGCCGCCGTCACCGTCACCATGGGGAAGCTCGGAGCCAAGTCCAACTACGAGAGTCTCCGCGACGCCCGCATCTCCGAGAACATGGTGAGGCGCAGGCACCCTACCGGCCTACCCGAACTCGATCTCCACCGGATGAGAGATTTCTTGCGTCATCCCCGATTCTTGTTTCGTGGCGTGTGTGCAGGCCCGGATGGAGATGCTCGGCCTTCTCCGCTGAGCGGGGGAGCTCAGCGACATCGCCTCCGCCTCCAGCCACCGCGCGGCCGGGAGCGCGACGCCTCGGAGGACGCCCAGGCCACGGGTGACGAGCATGACCCCGCTCCGCCGCTCCGGCCGCCTCCTCGCCGCGACGCGCCGCTGTTCCGCCCGGCTGAACGGGCAGGGCACAGGTTGACGAATTTAATACCCTCTTCCGTGGATCCAGTCGTGTTTTATGTGACGGGAAACAGCTCAAGTAAGTTCCTTTTATTTTCTGGCAGGAGCTCTGAGTAAATTGACGGGATCGGAGGAGGAGGATGATGATACATGGGAAGATGATAAGGAGAGGAAGTGGGCGTCGGCGGTGGCCAAGGAGAGGGTACAGGCGCTGCAGGAGAGGCGCTGCGACAGCAGGGGGGGGGGGGCGGCGTGTACGACCCTGTTCTTGGGATCTGCTGCCATTTCTGCAGGTACACACTCGCACGAATCACCGATTGGTGCGCCCGAGTCCCGATTGCGTTTTTGAGAAAGATCGCGCGAGATTAGTATGCAATTAGCTGACAAAAAGTCATCCTCTATGATCGAAGGCAGAAGAAATTGTGCGGCGAGGAGGACTGCAAGCGCTGCGGGGAAGGAGATCTGAAGCAGCCATGCTTAGGTAAACAGAACTCGTAAAGGAATCTCCCATTTTCCGCTCCTAGAATAGATCATGTCAACACTCAATACTTCGGCAAACATTTTACAGGAAAGACGGAGTGCTCATCTTGCCACTCTTCTAATGGGATACTCTGCCGTGCTTGCCTGAAAGTTAGGTACGGTGAAGGTAAGCGGACTTGCTTAACGCTGAAATGCCTTTGTTCTTGGTGGATTGTATTGGCCTGCTTACTGAACTCTGAGATGCGGTAGCAGAGATGGAAGAGGTGAGGAAGAACAAGAATTGGATGTGCCCTCACTGCGTTGAGGAGAAGGGTATCAAGAAATTCTGGATATGCAACAGGTGAGGGCTTCCCCAACCTCACTCTCTATTTGGTTCCACAATCAGGCTCAGGGGTCTGAAGTGGTGCTATCAGGACATGTAGTGTTTTAAAAATTCAGTTTCCCATGGCACTCGCGGACTCACCTTTGGTCATACGACGATGCAGCTCCTTCTGCTTGAAGAAGAGGAAGGTACCAATACCACCGACTGGGATTGCCATATATTATGGTAATTCTGATTTGGCTCCTGTTCACCTATGTGAAACATGCTGTTCTTGCTGTTACTGATAAACACATCTGCCTCCTTTTTTTTCACTTTCTTTGCCATTGCAACAGCAAGGGAGCAAGGATATGAGTCAGTTGCACACCTTCTCATGGACAGGCTGAAGCGACAAGCGATCGGATGACGACTGGTTTTGGCACGTTCACTTCTACAGCGATGATGATGATATAGAGAATCAGCTGTTTCTACTCAGACTGGTTTTGGCGTCTTCACTTCTGCAGTGATTTAGTGATGATGGTAGAGATTGTAGCGACAGTCCGTTTTCTGGCACATCAGATTATAAGCATCTTAGCCTCTAGGAGAAAACGTTTCTGTTGAAATGGGTCCCACTTTTGTCCTCAAGAATGTGAAGCGAACTCTCGGTAGTCTTATGTTTTGTGTCAGAGAAGAGAGAACAGTCAGAGCAAGGATGGTGCACATGCACAGTCCATTTATTTTCTGGATTTGAACGTAAACCGAAGCCAATGCAGCACTGCTGCTTGCTAAGTCCATGAATTAATGAGAATTGTCAATTTTACTGTATCTATGAGCTACTCCCTCCGTCCCAAAAAGAATGTCGTTCTCACTTTCCGAGAAACGATTGCTGGCAATTTTTAAAAATAGTAAATAACATCGATTAGTATCACAATTAGTATTGTTGAAAAGATCTTTAGATCTAGTTTTTTAACAAATTTATTTGGAGATATAAATATTATACATATTTTCTACAAATCGAGTCAAACTTGTGGCACGAATACCCAAAACGTCATCCTTTTTGGGACGGAGGGAGTATCTGGTATCAGTATAAAATTCAACTGGTCTTGAATTCTATGGACAGTCATGTCTTCAAACATATTTGTTATTGAGAGAGTGTAGTGTGGACTCACCAAAATGACTCCAGATAGCTAGCTAGAAAGTTTTGTATTATTATTTTAGCATTTTATACCCCTGACCACAGATGGATTTTTCTGAGCGTAAGGAATCACATAAAATTACCCATATTCTCAAGTCTCAACTATATTTACATTAATTTTTTCTTTCTAAAAAAATTAGCCACATAAGACTGCTTGTGTAGGACTTGCATATTGAAATATCAGTAAAATACTTTAGCCTTTTTATAGGTTTATTGGGCCAAACAAGGTCTAGGGCTTTATTTTTAGGAAAAAGTCCACTTTAGGTCCTTTAATTTTCGCGAAAGTCTGCATGTCATCCCTGAACTTTAAAACCGGACAAAACACATCCCTCAACTTTTAAAACCGTTCATATTACATCCCTCGGTGGTTTTTTTTGATGGGTTTTGCTACAATAATGATGGTTTTGTATTTTTATTTTTTAATTTATTTTAGTTGAATATTTGAAAAATTATAGTAAATCACAAAAAATCATAAAATATAAAATCTAATTTTATTAGACTCCACATAAGTAGATCTATATAGTGAACATATAATATGATATATTTTGGTACAAAGTTTTTACTATAGTTTTAGATATGTGCATTTCTATAATTCAAATAAATTATACAAAGAAAAACTTTGTACCAAAGTTTACCATATTATATGTTCGTCATGTAGATCTACTCATGTGGAGTACAACAAAATTAGATTTTCTATTTTATGATTTTTCTATAATTTACTATAATTTTTTCAAATATTCAAATTAAAATAAATAAAAAAATAAAACTATCAAGCATTCTGTAGTAAAACCTCCTTTACTATAGCAAAACAACTATTGAAAACCACCGAGGGATGTAATATGAACGGTTTTAAAAGTTGAGGGATGTGTTTTATTTGGTTTTAGAGTTTAGTGATGACATCGCATTTTGTGAAAGTTAAGACCCTAAAGTAGACTTTTTTATCTTATCTCTCTCCTTTAATCCTAAGCCAAGCTCAAGCAAAATAGAAGGCCACGTCATCGGCTATTCCCGACCGTCGGATCGGGCGGCCGACGGCCCAGATCGGGCGATTTCCGGCTATTTTGCAAAAAAAGTCCTCGGACTTTGTATGAATCAACCCATGAATCCACCTTCTTCTCCCATAAATTTTTGCTCGAACTCTTCGAGAATAAACCCGCGGTCCAGCCTCTTCTCCCTCCCCGTTCATGGGTCTCGGCCTGCCTCCCTCCCTCAGGCCTTTTTTTTTGTCGAATTGGACCACGATGGGGTGATTGGGCCCGATGGTCTTTTTAATTTTCAAATAATTTATTATTTATCTAAATCGGCTAGAATATTATAAAAATCATAACAAATCAAATAAAAATCAGAAAAATACCAAACTAAGTTTGTTGAACTCTACACAACTAGCACTACACTCTAGATACATAACATTCCATATTTTTTTAATTTTATTTCTATAAACATAAACATAAAATGCTTCTTTCTCTCTTAATAAAAAAATATGATAGTTCTATTTCAACGCCTAGAATAATATATTACTTAAGTAGTAATACAAGTTTTTATTGTTAGAAATGTAAATCTAGATTTCTCTAGTATTCTCTAAAAAATAATAAAGTTAGTTTCTTTATTTAAATTGATACGAAATTTATATCATACCACACCCATACCACTCACAAAATAAAATGATTCATTATTATAAAAAATATATTTCTATTTACTCATAAAATGGTCCTCTCTCTTAATGAATATTTCAAATATTTCTTTCTTCAAAATAAATATAGCCAAACCCTCTAAACAATCTCAGGTCTTTTAGGTTGCTCCCAAAGAACATTATAACAAATGATTTCCACCAATCACAAGATCAAAGCCACCAATTCTTCTAATATATGCCTCGATCCTCTCGGATGTCGGTGCCTACAAATCATTGACCTCAATCAAAGTACCGGTCTGGCCGATCCCACCAACTCTTTAGAATCATCCGATTGACCTCGGACTTCTCTCCGAAATAAGCGTGTTCATGTGTATACCAAACCTATAAAGCACCACCTCTCTCGCTCCTTCAATACGAGAGAATAAAGACAAGATATCATGCATTGTGGGTACATATCCTTGAGGGCTAAGAGATGGTAAGCAACAGTATCAACTTGAAATGAATTTCCTAGAGATCAATACCTCTCTGTCCTACAAACACCTCTAATATGATCCTTTAGAAAGCCGAATAAAAACTCCATCTCATCAGGCTCCAAAGGAGCAACCTTGTTTAAGCCAACATGCATAAATAAAAAAATTTATTATTATATTAAAAAACTCCCATTAACTCATAAATGCTCCCCTCTCTAATAAATACTTTCAATATTTCTTTCTCCATAATAAATATAGCCAAAAAAATAATCTCTGTGAAATCATACACGCTCGAATCATACGCATTGTAAACTAGCCCAATACGAACGGACGCGCGGCAACGCCGCGCGCGTGGTTTCTAGTTTTACAAAGTTGGACCGGGCCTGACTACAGCGCTTAGTTGGGCAACTTGAAACCGGCCGGAGGCCGACGCGGTTTGGACATCTCCACCTGCCGGATGCACCGCCGCCTTGCCGCCGCGGCCGCAGGGCCTGCGCTCCGGCTGTTCTCGCACCACAGCGCGCCTCCCCGGCCTGACCCAAGGCTCGCCTTCCTCCGCTCCGAGGTCGATGACCTCGAGCTCTCCCCCTCCCATAAACCATCGCCGCGGCCTCCCCTAGGGAGCAATGCCAGGTGTTAGAAGAGCTAAGAAGCGGCCTTGCTCTTGCTGGAGACGCTCCGGCAGCTGTGGATATAGCGCATCCGTGGCCGGAGTGGGTTGCGCTGATGGAGCTCCTCCTCCGTCGGGGCCATGTTGACCCCTCCGCCTTCGCCGCCGGCTCGCTGTCTTCTAAGGACTCCAACGCTGTCCGCACCGCCTGCCTCCAATTCGGGCGCCAGCGGCCGGAGCTCATCAGGTGAGGTGGCCGTGCGCGGAGTAGTGGTTTTGGAGTTGGGTTCTTGCCTGGGTTGTTGTGTGCGTTGAGGCCATTATCTCTGCTGGGTCTACGATTTTAGCTGCAAGCTAGGTGTTTGTTGAAATGTGCTAGCCATTCGCGTTGCCTTTTTCCTTTCAGGCACTCCTGTTATGCATTTAAAGTTGGTTGCGTGTTTACCATGAAGGGCACAAATTTTGGCGGTTGTTGCATCATTTTGACTAATTACTTGTGCCCTGAAGCTGTGACAAATTGATGTGCTACACTTCAATAGCAACTCGCAGAGCAGCTGGCCTAATAGTACCATTTTTGGGATGATAACAAGTGCAAAGTACTTTATGGGTTTCCTCAAGTTATATCACTGTATTCTACAAAAAACTTAGATGTGTGCGATTACAAGGCATTGTTTCAGTAGTACTGTTACCTTTTGTTTCATGAATCCCAACTTTCAACTAAAGGACTTAAATGGATGCTGGCATCTGAAGTTGAAAGTCTTTTGTTGCAGGCATATATCAAGATGGCATATTCAGGTTGCCACGCGATGTTGTTGTCCTAGCATTGACAGGAAGGTTGTAAACTCTGGGAAGCGACTGCGGGCTTATGTAGGACTTGATGAAGGAGAGGTAACTACATGGAAAGATTTCTCTTGGTGCATTGCATTTTTACATTTTAATTTTTAAAATTACAATAGACTTTCAATATTCTGAATGCAAACTCACGGTTTTGTGTATAGGATGTACTCCCTCCGTCCCTTTTAAGTGTCGCCGTGGGATCCGTGCCACAAGTTTGACTTGATTTATAGAAAATACGTGCAATATTTATATCTTTAAATAATTTTGTTAAAAAAACTAGATCTAAAGATCTTTCCGATGATACTAATTATGATACTAATTGATAATATTTATTATTTATTAAAATTGTCGGCATTTGCTTCTCGGGAAGCGAAGCGACAGTTATTTAGGGACGGAGGGAGTATGCATCAACACTGAATTATATGCGCAAAAAAGAATAGTAAACCAGCTTATGCACAAGCCAAAGCTTTATTAGGCTTGTGTATGGTTGTACAATTGTGTGTGATCTTAATATTTTTGCTTATAAATTGCATGTTTCATGTCTGAACTCTTTGAGTGCAAACATGAGGTGTGAAGGAATAGAACTGCTCACCTATTTGACTTCGTCAGCAACCTTCCTTTCACTAAACCACTTCACACTGGTGAACTGGCTAGTAGAAAATATGTGCATTTGCTTACTGTGCAGTATAATTTCCCAAACCTGTTGGATCCTCGTAAATACATTAATTTCGTTTTATGCTTGAAGGTTGATTTAAACCTAGGGCATTAATTTATGTAGTATCAGCTTATGCTAACAGGTTTGCAGCCAATGCAATTTAAGAGGAAGTTGTGATAGGGCATATGTAAAGGCTCGGAAAGAGGAAGTTGGAAGAACTGTGGATGTTATGCGCATCCTTTTTGACTTATGGTCTTGATGTTATTACCGGCAATGTAGAGAATAGAGCATGCCTGAACAAAACAGAGTCAATAAAGATCCTACTAAACGAGGTTGTTGAGGTAGATTCTAGGGGACCTGGTTCCAGCACTGTGAAAGCTGCACAACGCAAAGGTCAATCTGCTGTACCCATGAAGCAGGGTGATTGGAATTGTCCCAAGTATGTTCGAAAAATTAATACGTGTGTCTACCACCTATCCCCTGGTCATGATGTCTTGCATTTATTTTCAGATGTGACTTTCTGAACTTTGCAAAGAATATCAAATGTTTGCGCTGCGATGGAGAATTCCAAGAGAGGTATCAGTTGTTGCATGAAGACCAAGAGCATCTTCCTCTCAAAAAAGGTGACTGGATATGCAAAAGGTGAGCCTGCTTATAGCTCTAGTTTATGAGAAATATTTACTAAAGGTGTTGTTTTTTCTCTTTTATATTGACCTTAAAGTTTCAGGTGTAACTTTTTGAATTTTGCTAAGAATACAAGATGCTTGCAATGCCATGAGAAGCCAACAAACCGTTTACTCAATCCAGGAGAATGGGAGTGTGTCTCGTGAGTGCCTATTTCTACTACACGACTATTTTTTTTAATATAAGTGGCATCTACTACAATATATCTGCTTATTTGTTGAACATTTGAACTGTTCTGATGTCTACTGCCAATATGAGCCTATAGTTGAAGTTGATGTTAGCGTTGTGCGACTATCCTTTGACTGCTATGAATATTATTTTTAGTACATTTCAGAAAATGGAAGATAACTATGTTCATGTGTTATGTTCAATTTCAGGTGCAACTATGTGAACTTTAAGAGGAATGGATTCTGCTTGAAATGTGGCTGGAAAAGACCAAAGTCTCTAAACAATCAAGATAGTATTGAATCGCGTCATGAGTTAGAGCATAGTAAGAATCCCCGTATTTCATTTGTTCAAGATGGTGTCCAGCTGAAGAGGTGGCAAAATCCGCAAAAGAATGCTTCACCGTCTGACGAAGATTCAGATTTCTGGAGCGCGGATGATGAAAGGGGGTGAGCGCAGGGATAATGATTCACTCCTGCAACAGAAGGACTTCAGATTCCTTGAGAGTTTTCCCATTGTTGGGGGCAGGACTGCTAATTCCCAAGATCGTCTTGCAAGGGAGAAGTGGAAGGACGAAATGTCCAGGAGAAATGAAGGCCTTCAAACTACAGATTCACAAGAAAGCAATCGGCCTTCTAGCCCCGGCCGTCTTCCAAAAAGCATGGAGATGGTTGACTCTGATGATGATATCGCTTCTTGGTTTTCGGGTGGGAATAATAATAGGAACCTGGACAAGGCATAACCAGATCTTGTAAGTGGGTGCGACTAGTGAATTCCATCAATAATATTCGCATCTTTTGGAATTATATTGAAATCCAGGCCAAAAAATTATTAAAGCTCACTGGAGAACCGTGCCATTTAATGTTTTGGAATTCTGTTATGGGCTGCTCAGAGATGACAATATGACATGCTATGATTTTGCAAGGGGAATACGTTGGCCTGCTCCTATGCAATTAAAAGTAGTTTCGGGGACCAAGCTAGTAACAAGTGTCATGTGCCCAAGGGCGTGCTAAGGAACTAAACGCTTGTCAAACTAGATCCAAAATAGCTTAAACTAGTAGCGAAATGTAGCAACATTTATTATTTAGTGCCCAACCAAAGAGCAGCACCAAGATCAGGAATAGGTCAATTCATACTTTGCATCACGAGTATTGATGAAGTCATAATTCATGATTACTGGCGAGATTAGACCAACTTATTCTTCATGGATAACGCCCTTCCCACACCCCTTGCTACTCGGTAGATATGAGGCTGGATTATGGCACATCAATATGTAACATTCATCGGTGGATGTTGCACTCCATATAAGGACAAAATTTGGAAGTTAACATGTGACCAGTTACAACTTACAAAGTTGCGAGAGTGCGTAACCGTTCATATTAAGAGATGGCAATATGGCAGCAAACCCCTAATTGTGGCGAAATGTGGCACGGCAGTGGCATGGGATCACACGTATTAGAGTTTGTGTTCCTATAAATTAGGCTACCAATTGATGTCTACATAATGAATTCAACTAGAACATTTCTAAAGATTTAAAAAGGTACCACCTCTATTCAAATTACGACCTTTTTAATTTTTAGGTACATAGTTTTTCTATGCATCTAGATATACATTATATCTAGATATACACTATATTTAGATGCACAACAATAACAATGTATCTAGAAAATCAAAATATATTATAATTTAAAATGAATAGAGTAGTAATCAATATCTCTGTTTTTGTTACTATATACTTCCTCTATCCTAAAATAATTGACGCCTAGTTATGAATCTAGACAATATCAACTAACGAAATGCTCCCTTCGCCCCGCTTTAAACGTCCTGTTCTAACACTGTCTTTTTTTTGTCCAAGTTCAAACCGGTTGAATGTATTTGGACACAAGCGTTTACCTTGTATGTACCCGGAAGAAAGCTAGGACAACATTTAAAACGGGACAAACGTTAATTTTAGCATGTATCTAGACATGACATGTATCTATGTATGTAGCAAAAGCTTTAAATTTAGAAAAATCAATTTTTTAAAAAATTTAGAACGGGGAGTACTTATTTAAGTTTTTAATAATTATGTTCTTTTTTCAATATATGTTGTATCTAAAGGCTAAAGCCAAAACCACTCCATTATTTACCCCCTTCTTTACTGTATCCCTTCCGCTCTTGCAGCACAGCAGTTCCTTTCCTTTCTTGCTATCCTGCTCTCCTCCAGTCGTCCCCTCGGACCTCGGCGTCCCACCGAAGACGACCTCACGCGGGGCTTGGAATATCCCTTCTCCTCCCTGCTCGGTTTAGCACCAACTGTCACGGCCGCTTCCAGCACGCATCTTCCTCTCCTCCCTTCTCAAGAGATTACAGGGGGCAGCTCTCGAAGCTGGAGGAAGCGGACGGGTTCGCCATGGGGTCCGAGGGATCCTCGGGTCCGGTCGTCGGTGAGTAGCAGTCTCTTCCGTCATTTCTCCAGAGTTGCCTAGTTGGATATGTTGTGTTTGTGTGTTCGTCGGTCCGCGAATTCGAGTGGAGAGGTGGGATCTCTGTGGCCAACACGGCATGGCTGCTTGGAATCCCGATCGGACATGGCTGCCCTTCGAGAAAGGGAGTAGGGAGCTTGGTGGGAGTGGGCTTAGGATCACCTGGAGCTGCCTGGGGAACCCGATCCGGCATTGCCTCTGATTGGAATTGACGCCGCATCAAGATTGCTGTCGCAGCTTAGGTGCAGCATTACTGTTTGTACCGCCATGTAGTCAACCATCTCTTGGGCTAAAGATAGGTCTATCGGGAACTAGCCATGTAGTCAACAACCTCTTGGGCTAAAGATAGGTCTATCGGGAACTAGGATTGCCTTCGGATGGGATTGTAGACTTGTAACGCCGGGGTGGAATGGTAGCCTAAATTTAGCATCTCACTGTAGTTGTTGCCTTGTTGGTGAGGCCCTATTGACCTTTCATTTAAATGATAGTTATGTATGTTTTTAGGATATCGCTGTAGTTGTTGGTGAGGCCCAATTGACCTTTGTAGGTTTTGGTCGAGACTTGGAAGCTTCTTCCTTTATGGATAAGCAAAGAAGAGTTCGATTATTGGCGCAATTCTAGATGGATCGATTGGTTAGGGATTTGGCTGGACCACCTGAACTTGTTGCGCAGTCACACTCATCTCTTGTTGGGAATCATTGCTCTTGAAATAGTTTGGTAATCTGAAAGTTGTGTATTCTGGACAGTCGAGTCATATATTGATTTTGGTACTAGTAACTAGTGAGGTAGTGAACTAGCATATGTATGCGGTGCCTGTTATCCTTATCCAGCAGGAATGCCCATTAATCCACAAGTGCAATCTGGTAACTGGAATCGAATTTCCACATATATAGTAATCTAGTGATACAGTATTCAGATTTGAATCAACAGTCAGGGTTAGCTATTTCTGGCCATCATGCCTCAAATAACTAAAAGATATATCTCCAAATTTTAAATGAATGAAGCTGAAATTATTCCTAACAGTTTTAAAACATTTAAATGGGACCCATGTTTGCTCTTCTTGGCAGTGATGCCGATACTATTAGTCTTTACATACTTGTTAGTCCAACACCTACTCATGGCTATCTTATCATTTCCATTCATTCATTTTAGATTTTATTAGCCATTCCTTGATGTAAATAGCACAAGTCCACAACTCACCTTGATCGATTGAATTTCCTGAAACTAGCATGCGCTGAGTTAATGTGTGGCCTTGCTTACATAGAGGAGCCTCTATGAGATCTTGCATCTGCTTGCCTAAAGTGTATGAATAGACATTCACTAGCTATGAGCTAAAGAGCAGCTTTCCATGAGGACAAGAAAAGTGAGACAACATGAATGTACTTTGGTTTAGAGTTGTTGATATGGTGTCTTCAATAGAAGTGTTCAATGTAATTAAAAATTGTGTTTGCACCAATGTTATCAAGTCGTCTAGTCAATCCTAGTCGCCCTAGTCAGCCCTAGTCAGCCTATATATCAGGACTAATATAACAAATATATACTAATATACTATATGACTACAAGTATGTTTTAGAGCACAAATCAAGCAGGAAGATAACTCTAGGGCGGTATTGGGGTGCAAACATGAGCCTAAGTGGCCTAAGCCATCCCAGATGCAGTCCATGTCCTCAGCTGCCCAGCAATTCCATTATGTTTCTGGTCGTCCATCCCGTAGTTGTCCGACTAATCTAATCATGATTAGTTGACTACTAATTGGCCCAGTCGAGTCGTAGGCTCGTAGCCCCTGTCAAGTCTAGGATACTGAGTAGGATGACTAATCGCGATTAATCAGACAACTTGATAACACTGTTCAATGGCCCTAGTCAATATCTTATTTTTAAACCCAAATATCACAATTTCACAACTATACTAACTAACTGATCGTCATCAAGAATATTCCAATCGAATTTACTTTAAATAATTTATTCATGTTCACTTCCACTGCTACTTTTCGATGTCCCAACAACATGTTCTGTGAGATCATCACATAATAACATGTGAGCTTGCTATAACTGACCGGAAGTACCTGGTAGCACATACTCAAAGATGTGAACAATGTTGATTTCACTGGCGACACAATTAGAGTTGGGACATGTTTAGTGCGGCTGTATGTGGCTTATTTGCTAAGTTTTTCTCAAAGTCCCATTGCCCACATCTAGTTGTTTTCAGACAGCCAATTAAGCTTCAAGTGTCAAAATAGTTGTCAGAAGGCTGGGATTGTTTGAGTGCACTCATAAGTTGATGGGGAATTACATGGTTGATCCTTCATCTTCATTTTAGAGTAGCTGCAAATCCTACTTTCATGAAAAAGATTAGGCTATCACCTGTTTATAATCTGCATCCTTGCATTGCCCCAAATATAGAGCATGGTATTTATGCTACTGATTTGGGGGCACTTGGTTCTTACAAAGGGATGCCTTGCAATTTGTAGGAGGAAATTTTCTACCTTTAATGCCTCCAGAAGTCCAGATCATGTTCTTATGTTTTAAAGTTGCAACTACACCCTCAGCCTTCTCCTATTAATCAGTTCATTTTCTCAAAAGTATTGGAATACGCTATTATACACATAAAGCAAGCTTAATATAACACGGCAATATCTGTGTTCTCCTACAGTATGATTCTTTTTTAAAATTCCAAGTCTCATGGGTAACCGAACTAAATTCAAGTAAATCATGAGACTTTTTGCTCTTTAATTTTGTTCACAAGAACAATGAATTTGAACTCTGAATACCAGCTACGCATGTTGCTTGATAATAATTTGGATCATACTTTGTTCTATGGTGTTTTCTGCAGTTCCCAGAAACTTTAGGCTGCTAGAAGAACTAGAACGTGGTGAGAAGGGCATTGGTGATGGAACTGTGAGCTATGGGATGGATGATGCTGATGACATATATATGCGGTCCTGGACAGGAACTATCATTGGTCCTCCCAATGTATGCTGCATAATTACCCATAATTAGATGCATAATACATTTGCCTTATTATTCTCAAACTTGAGAGGTTTTACTGCATTTTTCACAGACTGTTCACGAGGGACGAATCTATCAATTAAAGCTGTTTTGTGATATGGATTATCCAGATAAACCCCCAACTGTTCGATTCCAAACGCGGATCAATATGACATGTGTGAACCAAGAAACTGGACTGGTACTCATGCCTTTTTGTTTCTTATACATGCAACTCGCCAAAGCAATTTATGAATGATGTTAGGCCTATTACTTAACTAGCACCTTTTCTAGGTTGAACCAAGTCTATTTCCTATGCTTGGAAAGTGGGAAAGGGAACATACAATGGAGGACATCCTGACCAGCTTAAAAAGGGAGATGTCAACTCCACAGAATCGCAGGCTGTACCAACCTCATGAAGGTATTTTTTTGTTCATTCCTCTGGTACCTTATATGCTGGCAATGCCATTTAACTGTAGCTACTTGAAGTAATGTCTTGAATATCCAAAACTCTTGCCAAGACTAGATTGTCAAGCCAAAACATAACTCGCTTCTTGGAAAATGACTAGCAAGCACCCCCTAGTTGATTTTTTTTTTTTAATTGTCTGAAGCTGGCAGTATGGCCAGATACAGAAACCAAATGAGCATGGGCGCATGGCCATCAGCAATCTTCTGCACTATGCACTGTAATTAGTATTAAATAGTTATGCGGTCAGTTAGTCATATTAGCTTATGCCCCTTCCCATCTTTGTGAAAATGGTCCGTTCAAACCCGCCTCTGCTGGTTCTTAATCTTAGTTTCTCCTCTGCAGGCAATGAAGACCAGAGAGTAGAGCAGAAAGGGATGTCGAGATGTGTCATCATGTAATCTGTATGCATTGCAATGTACAGCATTGAATTGAGCAGCGAGTTGCAGAGGTGAGAGACACTCTCAGGAAATCATGTAATTCACCCTAATCATTCCACCATCGCAATAAAGTGTCGATGACTGTTAAATTGCCTGCACACAATATGTAACATGTAAACGATTCAGATTCTGGGAAAGACAACGAGGAGTCAAGTGTCTGCATGTTTCACATATCTTCATCTGCCTGTTTGTTACAGTCAGTAGTCTGTACGCTGCTGGGTAGTCTGTCTAGACCTGTTATTTTCTTCAGGAAACACCGTATGATATCACAGCTGCTGACATTGTTGCACTTTCTACCATGTGTCGTGAATGATATCGATTCTGAACATGGTTTTAAATAGCGAGCTAAGGCTAAAGTGCTTAGCGTTTTATAAACCGTAATTAGCGGACTTTAGCGGCAAAATAGCGGCAAAATTGTGCATAAACGCAAATAGCGGCACAATTTTTTTCAAGCTATTTCGGGCTATAGCGGCAAAAATAGCGGGCTATTTTTTTCTATGATTCTGAATAAAAGTTGCAAACAAAAGGTGATAATATGCAGAAACACACATGCTAGTCAGTGACAGTGAGCATCACCTTGAGTCCGACCAGCTGTTTGCAGAAAGATCTGAAATCAATTTCGATAGAATGCATAGTTCGTAGGGTTATTTTGATTCGTGCCATTACCCTAAACTATGGATGAAAACGGATCAGATACGGACGAATATCACTGATACCACATTTGTTTTCATATTTCTGTCCGAATTTGGATTCGAATACGGATAGTGTCATCCATGTCGGATAGGATATGATTAGATATCGACATCATAAATATGCGATTTTAGTATTTGGATACGGATACGGTACCGGATGTTGAATATCCGGACCCGGATACGGACAGATCTAAACCCCTCTAAACGAATTCGGTCGAACGGACGGTTGGATAAATATCCGTACTATTTTCATCCGTACCCTAAACCCTAGTTCGTATATACACCTAAACTTAATGATAGGAGTACCTCTGAAAAGCTGGACCTCCTGAGTGAGAGGAGAGCAATCTGCTTGCCCACGTCGATCTAGAGGCTGCTGACATTTCGCCGCGGAAGTCCCTCTCATGAAGGACATGGACGGAGAGGAGAATGAAAGGACGCTTGGTCGAAAAAAGGCGCGCCCCCCGGACCGGAAGGCATGGGAACATGTTGCCGTTCGCGCCAAAAGCCCCACCCCCACAGCACGACAGCACGAGCAGGAGAAAAGCGAGATGCCCGCCGGCGGCACTGGTGCTCCCCCACCATCATCTTGCACTGGAACATGCCAAGCTGACGACACGTCGTATCCTATCCTAAGGAGGAAATGGAATCAGAGGGCCATGGACCCATGGTCGAAACTGTCCGTCGTCTGCTCTTGGCTCGCAGAACGATCGGCAATGGAAACTAAGCTTTGCATTACTGCGATAATCATAGAATTCAGAGTTGTTGCTCTTCACAAATTCAGGCGTCGGTCACTAGACGTATAGGAACCACGTCAGCACCAATCAACGTCCCAAAATCCTTTTCGAGCAGTCAGAAACTACAGTAGTTTACCAGTCAAGTTGGAGAGGCACCGTGTGACTGAAAAGACATATACTACCGTTAGACTTGGTACAGTAGAGTATTTGGTTCCCCACTGGCAGCTCACGGATGTAACCACTGAAAATGAGTAGTAAAAGTACAAATCCCAAGTGGTTTAAAGTTCAAAGTAATTAAAAGTAGCAGAAGCTCCCAAGTCCATCTTTTTCAGAAGGCGTTGTTAGCATCAAGTAGCCTTCTCTTCATTCACCTCTGCAACACCACCCCAAAACTCCAAAAGTCATCATCACCTCTTCTGTTGAAAGAAAAAGGGAAACCGCCATCACCTTTCATGGGACAAATTACTAGTCTACAGCTATTCCAGACTTCCCCAGTCATAGCTGCTCAATTAATCATTTTTTTCTGGAATCTTTGAGACTTTGGCACGAACCTTGATGTGGCATGCTAGGAAAGTGAGGTGTATCCCTTTCAATCAAAAAGAAAAAAAAAGAGAAAGGAAATTGTGGCCTTTGTCGTTCTCAGCATAGACTACGAGCGTCGCCTTTGGCCAACAAGGCACATCCTCACGGCCCGGTGACTGACTTGTGCAAGGACAGGAGTACAGGACTACGACACACGCATTGCATCCCGCATTACTACCATACCAGGTGATGCTTTTCATGACGACGTGGCCGCCACATGGCTGGCTGTTTCTCTCCTACTACCATACCAGGTGATGCTTTTCATGACGACGTGGCCGCCACATGGCTGGCTGTTTCTCTCCTATTTCGGCCTTGTGGTCAATTTTAGGGTTCTAAAGATTCTGTGAGCCGGCCGGAGATTGATTGGTATGGCTATGTGCCTGTGCCTGGACAGAGGTTAGCATTGCATCTTTGTCGTTCCTCTTCCTCTCTACTCCCTCATTTTCATAATGTCTGTCACTTTCGCTTCTCGAGAAACAACTGCTGGCAGTTTTTATAAATATTAAATATTATCAATTGGTACTATAATTAGTATCATTGGAAAGATCTATGAATCTAGTTTTTTAATAAATTTATTTAGAGATACAAATATTGCACGTATTTTCTACAAATCAAGTCAAATTTGTGGCACGAAAACCAATGACGACAGTCAATTTAGAACAGAGGGAGTACATCCTTTCTTCGCACCACCTTGGAAACAACACACGAGCTGCATGCCCTAATGGCCTTAGGTGGTGGCATGTAGATGCGGGGACCAAATGTTCAAAGATTGCTGCTTTTTTCGCGTTTCTTTTTTATCTTAATCTTTAACCTTGCAAGGAAGAATTCTAGAAGACGTTGATGTGTTCCTAGTGGTATTGTTTTACATGTATGTTCAACGATAATGGGTGTGACAATGTTAAAATAAACTGGAGAAAAAACGTTGTGGGGGTTGCTCACCTCTTGACTAATTAATACTACCACTACCTGAGAATTTTGGGTTGTTCAGGAATCAGGAGAACTGCTGTGAAGTCAAGGATCCGACCAAACGTGTGGTTTGGTAGGTTAGAAGAAAGGAGGATCTAATCAAGTTCACATGTTAATTAGTAAGGGGGTATTACATATTCTCTCCCCTACTTAATAATATACTACCAGAACATTCTTGGCGTAGAGTAGTCAATGGCGGCATAAAAGCGATGTCAAAATCAAGGATCCTTCATCTGAAAACCTGATGTGTCTGGGTCAAGTTCTGACCACTACGTGCTCAAGGTTTAGCAAGCCTTCGTTCTCAAAAACCATCAAACAGACGGCAATCGATCGGATAAGTAGGAGAGCGACCATTGACCGAAAAAAACACTGACAGGTGTCGAATCTAAGGACTTACTATGTAGGTAATGTAGCTACTGAAAATGACTAAGTACAATTATTCCCAGCAAGTTTAAAATTAGCAGAAAAAGAAAAAAGAAGCACTCTCCAGTATCTGTCTCTTTCAAAAGGCATTAACAAGCAATACACGTAGCATTTGCAAAGACTATCCATCCCAAACAAAAGTCATCATCACCTTTAATGGCCCAAACTACTATTCTATGCGACTATGCGAGATAGAGTCGCGTATCTATAGTGTTTTTTTTTTCTAGAGGGTCTTTGAGACTTTGACACAGGCCGAGATATGGCACGCATGCTGGAAAAGAGTGCCTCTGTCCCTCTCAGCTTAGCTCGCCTTTGGCCAACAACATCCTCGCAGCTCGGTGCCCATTTTCAGATGCTTTTCTTCTTTTCTTTTTCGTTTGAACGATGATTATTACCAGACGATGCATGCTTTTCGTGATGACATATACTAGTATGCATGTTTTCCTCTCTCTCTCTCTCTCTCTCTCTCTCTCTCTCTCTCTCTCTCTCTCTCTCTCTCTCTCTCTCTCTCTCTCTCTCTCTCTCTCTCTCTCTCTCTCTCTCTCTCTCTCCGAATAATCCTTCTTATCAATTTGGATGTGGGGTTCGATCGATCGAAGTTTCTAATGTAGTAACTCTGACCCGGAGATGACTGGCTAGCTACCGGTGTACGGCAGAAACCAAAGAATGCTCGAAGATTCTTGCTTTTGTTTGCACATTTTTGTTTTGTTTTCTTGCGTTATATTGTAAGGAATAATTCTAGAAGATGTTGATGTGCTATCCTTGACTCCTTGTAGTATTTGCTTGGGACATGTTTTCTTTTTTTTTTCAAAGATAATAATTGAGTGGACTAGTGTGTTCAAAGCTAGAGTAAAATATATATTGGTTATTTGGTTACCTGTTTGAGAATTTTGGATGGTTCAGTTTACTTCTAGGAGGGAGGAAGAGATCATCATCTTGGTATGAAAGTCAAGGGTCCAAAACCAAAGGTGGTTAGGTAATTAGACCAAAGAAGGACATTGTATCACCTGGCGGAAGTTCCCTTGTTTAATTAAGGTCTCGCCGTGCGTGCTGCTCACTGTTCCCGCTTAACATTTGCTGTACCATGCATTATTGGCGTGGCAGATAGTCAACAGAGACATGAAAGTTTGTCAAAATCACGGTGCTTATTCTGAAAATAAACCTGATGCGTTTGGTCAACTTGCCACCCACCTACGTGTTTGACGTTTAGAGAAACCGTCTCATCAATAACCAACGAAGCAGACGACGTCACGCATCACGCTACACCTGAGAGAGCCTGCGACACCAACTATTACTACCTGCTCAAAGTTTTTTTTTTTTTGTGAATTTACCTGCTCAAAGTTTGGATCGCTGCTCAGCGCTGCATGCATGACACGGTCTGACCTGGCAAAGCTCCGCCGTTAAATCCAGCTAGCTTGTAAAAAGAAATAAATAATATTTATTAGTAGGGGTAATTCAAAAGTTCATGCGCACCCCCACAGATTTGTTCCGTGGCGGCGGGCGGCAAACATGACAAACCACGCACGACTTGTCAAAGCTCACGAGATTTCGACGGCGGCGTGCGCGGAGGTAGAGCTGGAGCAATGTGTAGATAGAGGACGACGCGCTCACGTACATCAAATCAGTCTAGGAGACGCGGTCCCCAGCAAACAAAAAATACAGACCCGGTGCTCCCTGGACCGGGGACGAGCGCTCCCGTTCTGCTGCCGCTGGCTGCGGCTCCGTGCGGCCGGCCGGTCCGGTCCCCAGCTCTCGTCTCGTGAGCCGGTCCGGTACGGCGTGCTGCCTAGTGCCTGCTGCGTGCTGTGGAGTGGTGGCGCCGAGCCGATACGAGAGGCCCAGGCTTGCTGTCACCACATGTGACCAGGGTTTCACTTACCGTTCGGAGAACGGTAACCGCCGGCCGGCGGTAAATTTATACCGGCCTTATACCGGACGAATTCGAATTTCAAATTTGAATTTTGAAGCAAGCGTGGTTCAAACGGTTGTAACCGGTTTACCGGCGGTTAGACGGTTTCTGCGGCCGGTTAGAGCGGTTTACCGGTCGGTAATCCAATGATGTCAAAATTTTTCAAATGAAAAATGAAAAATATTTTAAAAAATGCTAGAAATTTTTTTTAAAAATACTTCATGATTTATAGAATCTAATGATGTTAAAATTTTTCAAATTTGAGTGCGTTTAGTATATTTTTTCGACCTTCATGATTTAATGGGCCTTAATGGGCCGCGGCCTTTTTTTTCTTTTTCTTTTTTTTCAAATTTCCAAACGTCTAAATAAATACTAAACGAACTCAAATTTGAAAAATTTTGACACCATTGGATTCTATAAATCATGAACTATTTTTAGGAATTTTTTTTTAGAATTTTTATTTTTCAAATTTAAATTTCAAATTTAAAAACCCTAGCGGTTTATACCGCTGGCAAACCGAACCGGTCCGGTCCGGTTTGACCGGAAACCGGTCAAACCGGCCGGTTCCCAAACGGTTTTAAAACCCTGCATGTGACGGGACGGGATGGGAATCCGCATGTGACGGACGGGATGGGAATGGGGACCAAGATGGGAGAGCACGGGAGGGTTTTTCAGATTTGGCGGGCTCGCCCCGCCTCGCCCCCATGGTCCGCCTAGCACCCGATCGGGACAAGAATGCAGCTGACCTACCACCACGGAGACGGAAGGACGACGGATGAGTTCCGTTCCGACTCGTGCTGCCGTGCACAGCGCATACAGTACGTACGCTCGTGGTGAGAAAAAACCAAACCGGCCAGTTCGTTGAGCTTCTTGCTCTACCCGAACCAACCACAAGCACCTGCGTTACGGGTTATCTCGCCCGTTCGCTCAGCAGTTTTGACGCGCGCCTCACCCCAATCTTGGAGGCTTGGAGCAACAATTCAGGGCGTGCGCCGCTGGTATTTCGTGGTTTCGGAATCCTGGGGGCATCATAGCCGCAGCCGCAGTCGCAGCCCCACCCCCGACTTCAATTATCAGCGAGTACCATGTCAGCTACTATCAATGAGCAAACGCCAAAGGGTGCTCGGCGACAGGGACATCACTATACTCCTAGTACTGCACATCGAGATATCAGGCCCGGCGTCCCTGCAACCGATCACTCCAAAAATTCAAAACAGCCTCGCCCGAAACAAGATCCGTGGCACCAGGTCACAACAACTCTCAGCTTCATGACTCGTCAGAGCACCAGCTTTCGCGGACTGTGAATACGTACTGACGGCAATGACAATGCCGCCATCAATCAGCTGCCATTGCCACCGCAGCACCAGTAGTTAAACAGCAGACCACCAAACTTTCCCAAAGCATAGGACCCCACTGAAATCACATTGGCAAACCACTAGGACAAATCAAAATCAAACGAGATCAATCCGGCAAAAAAAAATCCAAACACTAGACGAGGCTTGAGTAATTACACATGGATAGCCGAAAGACAGCAGCAGGAGCTACAAGCTAAAAACCAACCTAATCAAGGCTAGAATGAGCACAGCAATTTAGCAATCACACTTTTCGAACTGGTCCCTAAACACACCACCAATCACCCTCTGCAGCACTGGGTGCCGAGCACCCAAGCTACTTAACGACAATCAGGTTACCCGTTAAATCCAATAGGCTAAAAGATGAAAAACAGTCGACTCAGTCGAAGATAGGATTCATCAAATGCATGCATGAATCGATTGAATGCAGGCTAGAGTTATAGCCGATTCTCTCTCAGGTCAATTGAGATCAAGTGGCAAAAGGATTGGTCGGCGCCTCAAATTCAGCCCTGGAAGATTGATCATCAACTTGTTCGAGGTTTGAGGCCACGCTTGACTTCCTGATCTCCTCTATCCTCTTAACAACATGCGCCATTGTTGGTCGGGCCTCTGGGACTTGGGCTACGCAGTCCATAGCAAGCAGCACGAGCTGAGCCATCAGTTCCTCGCCAGTCTGATGTCTCATGAGCTCCATATCAAACACCTCTGAACCCCACTCAGAGCGATTAACTGACTGCACCCATCTGGGCAGGTCGACGCCCTCGTCGTTGAGAGCAGCCTGGCTGGGGGCCTTTCCTGTAACCAGCTCAAGCAACAGAACACCAAAGCTGTACACGTCAGCCTTCTGGGAAACCCTCCGGGAATCAATAACCTCAGGTGCACGGTATCCAGTGGTGCGAGACGGTGAAGATGATGGACCAACAAGAGTGTTAAGGCCATTGTCTGATACACGTGCTTGATACGATTTTCCCAGGAGGACATTGGATGACTTGATGTTACCGTGGGAAGCCATTGAGCTCGTTGAGTGGATGTACTCAACACCACGGGCTGCAGCTAGAGCAATGCTTGACCTTAATTCCCAGTTGAGTGGTGTACGGCCAGAACTTCTGTTACCTGTTCAATAAAATGAAATCCAGACAGTTTAAGTGAGACCAAGTCACAACCGATTGCTGTGTTGATGGTCAACAAAGACAATTGCAATACATTAAGGGCATCAAAGAACATCTTGATCATATAGTACCATTTCACAAACTACAATGACCTCAAGTGATTGCCTTGTTTAATCAATCCAGAATATTCTACCAGTAAAGCAGAGAGCAAAGATAACTAAAATGAAAAAAATCCAAGAACATGCAACCAATGATGACCAAGTAATCAATGACTTGGTAGCTTTCTCAACTTGAGAACTAGTAAGCGACCTTATAGTGAAAGGGGAGGCGTGATGACAAATATTTTATAAGAGCTTCCATGTTTACATCACCTTAGTTAACACACAAATCTGAGTCAGAACTGAATGCAAGCTACCTGGTAATACCCAGAAATAATCACACAGAATTCAAGTGCTTTGGATATCAAGCAAGATAAATAAAACCTCGATCCTGACTGATTTTGACTTGTTCTCCTTAGACCATGACAAAAATCAAGCCCTATCCACAGACGTGGACGAACATTCTAAATGGAAAAAAATTTGGAGTACCTCCTAACCAACGTGAGTCTTAAACATATGAGAAAATCACAAGAACATGCAATGCCCATGGTACTCACAAGTACACGTACAGCAAAATGGTAATGCTACTATCATAAGCAGATAATATGCAACAGAAACTTACGGGGTGGGGGATTAAAGATCTCACCGTGCAGGACTGCAGAGAGGCTCCCCATGGGCATGAAGTCGTAAACAAGTAGCTTTTCATCTTTGCTGTAGTAGTAAGCACGGAGTGGCACAATGAACTCGTGCTGAAGCTCACCAATCTCAGAAATGCGTTCACGGAACTCAGGTTCAGTCAGAGCCACGTCCTTGAGGCGCTTCACGGCCACAGTTGCCCCAGACTCGAGCACTGCCTTGTATGTCGTCCCGAACGCTCCTTTCCCGAGCACCTCAGCCGACGCGCGCAGCAGGTCCTCCAGGTCGAAAGGTGCCACGGCGGCCGCTGACCCAAAGAAGACCAGCTTCTTACCGGACGTCGACTGGCCGATAGGAGCATTGGGGTGGCCTATTGTGGTCAACGGCGCTACAGCAGCGGCGCTGGCCATCTCGGGAGGTTTCCTGCCGCCAGCAGCAGCAGCAGGCGCTGGGGCAGACGGCGGCATCTCCAGAGACCGCGTCCTGCCGCCACTCGACCTGCGACAGAGGCAGATGAGGAGGAAGAGGAGAAGTGCGGCGCCCAAGGCGGAGCCTATAGCGATTCCAGCAATGGCGCCACCGGAGAGCTTCTTGCTCTTAGAGCCACTTTCTGCCCCACTTCCACCGTTCGTGGGGCCGCTACTGCCGCCGCCGCCGCCGCCGCCGCCACTGCCACTGGGAACAGGCGTCGGAGACGGTGTCTGCCCCGCTGGAGCAGGGGAAGGGGAAACCTCGCCAGGGCAAGGCCCCAAGGGTCCGCCGCACAAGCGCGTCCCCAGGAACGCGGAGCGCGGCTGCGACCGAAGCGAGGCCGGGATGGATCCGTTCAGCTGGTTGAACGATACATTGAACTGCTGCAGCGGCGGTAGCTTCACGTCCGAAATCTCGCCGGAGAAGCGATTATTCTCAAGGAGCAGGGCCCTGAGGTGCGTGAGGTTGCCGAGCTCCGCGGGGATGGGCCCGGACAGGTCGTTCCCGCCGAGCGAGAGCCTGACGAGCCCCGTGAGCGCGAGAATCGGCTGCGGGAACCCGCCCGACAGCCTGTTCCCGTTGAGGAAGACGTTCCGGAGCGCGGCGGCGTTGGCGAGGTCGGCCGGGAGCGCGCCGGAGAGCCCGTTGAGGCGGAGGCTGAGCGTGTGGAGCGCCGTCAGGTTCCCGAGCGTCCCCGCGGGGACCGTCCCCGAGAGCGTCGCCCCGGGCAGCCGCAGCACCGCCACGCGGCCGTTCTCGCAGGTGACCCCGGTCCACAAGCACGCACCCGCGGCGTCCGAGGCGTTCCACGCCAGGCGCCGCCCCACGGCGTCACGGAACGCCAGGAGCGCCCGCGCGTCGCTCGCGAGGTCGTCAGCCCCCGCCAGCGCCGCGACGAGGAGCAGGAGGAGCACGGGGAGCGCGGAATGGGGGCGCCGGGGCCGCCACGGCGGCGGCGGCGGCGGCGACCGCATCGGTGGCTGGGGTGGCGAGAGCCGGGCCGGGGCGAGGCGGAGAGGGGTGGCGTCCGTTTCTGGGGGTTGTGGGGGGGAGGACGCCGCGCTCTGCTTTGTTGTTGTGCGGGCGGAGGGAGGTGGCGTCTCTGGCGTGCGGGGTGGAAAAACCCTAAAACACCTCCCGTGCGCGTTTCGCGGAATGGGCCTCGCGGAGTTGGGTAATTCGCGGGTGGGATTTATCCGGGGTTGGGAGGTTACGCCGTCAGCTGGGGGGTTGGTGGGGCCGGGCGAGACGGACGGGAATAGGAGGCAGCAAACAGGTGGCGTGGCGTGGCCGGGGTCGGAATGGGAATGGGGTTGCCTCTCCGCAGAGGGGAGAGGATCCGATGGACGCAGACGGCAGTGTGTGTAGCGCGGCCGCCGCCGCTGCGGGAATGGGAGCGCGACGGTGCGTGCCCGCTGGCGCACAGCGCACTGCCGGCGTGCCGGGTGGGTGGTTGGGTTCAGGCTCCAGAGACTGCCTGGGGACGGTGCCGTGATGGGGCGTTGGACTCCGGCTGGACCTGTTTCGGAACAAAACAAACCAACAAATGCCGTGTTGTTTCGCGTGCTGGGCTGCCTGGCCTGCTGGCCTGCTGTGTGGTTTCTGACAGCTGGGCCTACCAGCTCCCGGTCTGCTGCTGCCCCGGGTTGTTTCTGGCGGGTCTTGCCGGGCTTCCTACTGTATGGTGCCACTTTCTCTCTTTTTTTTTTTTTTTTTTTTTGCGATGCGGGTTGAATTGAACAGCTGGATTTACATAATGGCCATAAAAAAACTCCATTCTGAGGAACTGCTACTACGCGTTTATGACCGGGAATAAATATTGCTTTCCGTTTATCCACTCCTCGAAATTTCGTGGTGACATTTACTAATTCCAGGCTTTGGTTCGACGAAACGAAATGGAATTCCCATGCTTCCTTCGCTGAAATTGCGTTCCCGTGTCGCCCTTGCCTGGGCCAAAACTGCAGGGATCACTAGCGTATCGCATCCACGTACCGAGCTTTCGTTCCCGAAAAGCAAACCACAGGTAGATGGTGCGGCCGGCGCCCGGTAGGCGAGAGCCGCTCACTTACCCAGTGGATTCTGAACGATTTTCGTAAGACGGCTGGCACTTTTAATGATGCCTGTGAAATGTGATCATCAGCCACCACCCTCGAATTCGTCACACGTTTGCCGCTGTTCTTTGTTGATGAAATTGGTAGGGTGGACCGTGGCATGTTGACACGTACTTCGTACTTACGTGGTACGTCTCGTTCCTGGACCCATTCCGGCAAATTGGTTCGCCCACCAGAAGTGACAAACTGCGATGACTAGCAGTGCTACTCCCATTTGCTTACTGCTTTGCATTTGTTTTTACTAAATCTCTCCCGTAAAACGGTAAAAGAGTAGTTCCCACCTGTCAAAAAAATCAACTATTTTTAATTTAATTGATAAAATATAAAAAAAATATATTAATATTTTAGGTTATAATTAGTATTATTGATAGATCTTTAATATATTTTTATAATAACATATTTTCATAATAAATTTATTTTAAAATATAAATGTGATCAATGCTCAGAGAGCTTAGTACTTGCTGGTCGTCGCCCTTCTGGATTGTGCGCGGCTCGAAGTGGTAGCCTTTTCGCACACGTGCACAGCAAAGTCGCGTACTTACGCCACCCCCCGGTATTTATCAGACGATTTTTCTACCGGCGTGTGTGCGGCATGTACACACCTTTACCTTGTTGAGTTGCAGGGTTCAGTGTTCGTTCGACACTGCGAGTCTGCACGCCGTCGAGCCAAAGGATCCAACGAGGTGTCTTGCTCACGCGACTATTACGCCGGTTCGTGCCGCTCTTCCAGTAATTATTATTGTCCGGCTCTATGTTGTCGCCGCGTGCCCTGGCCTACCTAAGCTCCCGCGCCTGGTCGTCCTTGTGAGCTGTGACTCGCGTCGCCCAATCGACAAGAGCCATGGCTCCTGAGCCCTCCGAGCACGACCGGGCATCGGCCGGCCCATCAAGCTCGCTCGCACACCACCACCGGCCAGTTTGAGCGCCCGAGGTGAGCAAGAGCACACGGGTCGGCCTCCGATGCGTTCCCCCCGGGGTTGCATGCCAAGCACGACCTGTGGCGCCTTCACGTGCTGACTTGTCAGTACGGGCGGGGCGTTCGGCGACAAGGCGGTAGTACGCCTGTACGCAGACGACAGCGATGTATGACTGGGCGAGTCGTACCGTCAGAGCGTCCTTTCCTTCCTGCTGCAGGAGTACGCCCGGTTACTCCCGGTCCTGTCCTGTCCCCTCCAGGATCTCGCTGGTCGCTGCCGTTCAACAGTGCTGTGCGCGGTAGAAAATAGAGATTGACACTTGACAGTAGCGTCAAAAACAAAATAACGAGGGTCTGCATTGGCACTCCAGGACAAACCGCAAAACCATTATTTGACACTTGACAGTAATATGCCTGCCGTCAGGTCATCGAATTCTTTCTAAAAATGGTTTTTTTAAAATACATAATATAACGTAGACGTTCACAACATGCACGCACACTAATCTCTATAAACAGACGTACGCAAACTTTACCTCTATGGGTACCTTCGAAGAACTGAACCGACAGATTTCTCAAAAATAGTTGGTCAATAATAGAGTGATGATGACATTTCGCAAAAAGCCCTGGCTAATTTAAAAATGCACTGCCATGTTTTCCGTCGTGGGCTTCATTTGGGCTGCTGGCTCCCTGTTATAGGTTGCCCTAAAAGTTGATTATCGCCGAAAGGCCGGCACAACGAAGCGACAATTTTAGTTGCAATGTGCATGGGCCTTTTTTTTTTAATTTCGGCCCATGGTTTATACGGCCAGGATTAATCTCGCACGGCGACTAAGGCCCGTCACCCGTCAGCCTGCGATGCAGCTAACGCGGCCGCTCGACATTTCTGGCTGTGCTCTCTGGCTCCCACGAAGTCGAAGACAATGGCAACTCCAGCTTGTTGTCAAAAAAAAAAAAAAAAAAAAGGGGGGGGGGGCAACTCCAGCTCACCCAGTTTGGTACAGTTCATAATTGGCTAAAACAAATTAAAAATAAAAAACCGAGCAACACAGATTTGTTCGATCACGATTGTCCTCCCAACTCGCATTTGTTTATATTAAGTCGTAAAAAAAAAAGAGATCAGACCATGTTTATTATTGTAAAAACAGCTTGTGAGATCACGCTCCAGGCTCCCCAAGTCCCCGCTCGCTTGGTTAAGAGACCACCAGAGTCCACCGACGCCCGGCAGGTTTGGGAAGACGGGAACACGTGGTGTCGGTGCCTAAGTAGAGGGTCACCGTCGAATTAGATGCCGCGGCAGGGCGACGGGCAAATCAGCTGATGCTGATCAGCCCCCTGTATCTAACTGACATTAATTTTAACGTGCTCCGGAAAATAATCAGATACTGTATCTGAAATACGAATTGTTCGCGGCCACGGGATCGGAATAGCTCAAATTACAGGTCATTCTGTTGCGTCACGGATTGATTTCTGGTACGTACGCCTGATAAGTATGCTGTGCGTGGGAGGAAGAGTTTGATTAGGCCACGAGTACTAATTACTAGGGTGCAAAACTATGTGCTTTTGTACTTGAAGAAAAGTGATGCGCCACAAATGACAAGCGGACAGCGGTGTGGGCCGCTAGTATTTATCATACAGTTCATTGCCAAGCTAGATTTGTCTTTTACGTGCCTACTATTTCTTGCTTTTGCTGCAAACAGCAAAGAACAGCTATTGGTACAAATGCCACTTGATTTTACAAAAGAGAGAACCTAACTTCCATTTGTTGCGAAGGATTGTATGCCTAAAAAAGCTATTTTTAATTATTCGACGACTAATGAGGCTATTTTACATAGGCATATACCAAACTGGTAAGGAATCTCAGTGTTTTTTTTTTTTAAGATATCATTGTTAAAGTCATGATATGAATCGTAGCTTAACTTTAATTGTAGGATCATAACTAACAGAATAATAAGAAACTTAACATAATCATGGAATCAAGCCGATAAGCCAAGATCACCATAGAATTGTGATTTTAAGTTATTCTTTACTTTAGCTGCAAAACAAACAACACAGTCTTTTTTATTTGTCAGTTCCATAGATGATAAATCATAAGATGAACTTGAGGCATCGCACATATTAAAGCAGAGAAGAGAGCGATGTATTATATCCTCATCAATATGAATTACTGGTATTTTTCATTGTAAAATGGAGCGCGCCTTTTTGTGATTTTGCTGCAAAAATGAAAGAACAGTTAGCTGTTTTTTGTTCACAGGAGAGAACCTAACTTCATTTTGTGGATGTATGGACTAACTCAAAAAACACAAACTACTTTTGTTTCTTACTCTTAGGCCTAACTAATTTATACCTGCTGAGCTGTATAACAAGTAAACAACTATAGCTCACGAGAATTGGCATACTACATTGCACGGTGACGGTATGAAAGTATAATCTATTCAAGACAAACAAAAAAAAAACAGTTATTTGTTATGCTCTGTTTACCTCTTCAACAATTGTTCTTGCTACTACACAATATATCTAACACCTGGTGAAATTAATCAATTATTATAACTATGCCTATTATCCTGAAAAGAGTACAATGTCAATCGATAGCTAAAACAAGTAAAGCTGAAAACAACTCACAAATAATATACGTGTTTGTTCAGGAAAACAAAAGAAGAATTCGCACACTTCAAATGCTACAAAACCGTAACATACACATACCCCTGCTAGAACAAATGAAACCACTGTCCACCGAACCTAGTAGAAACGCTGGTACTATAAACCACGTCAGCTACATCTACGGACTCCGGTCGCATTTGTTCACGTCCACATAGAACGCGATAAACCAAAACCACTCCACAAATTTGAAAAAGTGAGGAAAAACGCGAAAGGAATGATCCATCCTCTTGTGCTCTCCCTGCCGTCCTCCTCCTCCCCCGCTATAATATCGCCACCTCCTCGTCGCCATCGTCACCATCACCACCACACCAGCACCACCCTCTCCCTGCCCTCTCACTCCCGATCCCTCCTCCACCACCGCTTCCCTCGCGTCACCCCTCTCCTCGCCTCGCGCGGCGACCGGCGGCGGATCGTCCGCGCCGCAGCCATGGGGCTCTTCACTGTAACGAAGAAGGCCACCACGCCCTTCGAGGGCCAGAAGCCCGGCACCTCCGGCCTCCGCAAGAAGGTTTTCCTTCCCGCCTTTGCCATATCTCGCCCCCCGATCTCCCCGTCTAAGTTCCTAGGGCCCCAGTCTGGATCTCTCTGTTTCTGTGACGCGGCGTGTTCGCGCTCGATTCTATTGCCTCGGATCCGCTGCGCGACAGCCTGTCCCTTCGCTTGCCGCCACCTCGCGGATCTCGCCGGGGCAACTTTTCCTGCGGGATCTCGGGGCCCTGTTCTATCAATCCTCCTGCTTGGATCTGCTGGGATTCCGTTGTCGGATGGGTGTTGTTCGCAGCATGCCTGCTGGCTTGATCCGTTGGTTCCTATAGAACGTTGGGCCTGTGCGGGGTTGGAATGATCTGGACTTGTGCTTGCATGGCTTTGATCCATACAATTTGCACTCGCATTAATCAGCTTTTGCTAATTGTTACCGGATCTCGCTGATTCAGTTACTGGCTTAGACGATAACTGTGCTCTCTGTTTTCCCAGCTCGTGCACAATAGTGGATAAGGTTTTTTGGTCTCTCAATGACTACTCCATTCGAGATAATGTTCACATGAAAATTGTTCTAGGACCATTTAATGCATATGGTTAAGTTGGTTCTTCATTAAATTCCAACTCATCATATGCTGAGATTCATGGAATTCATTTCCATCTTGGTTCAGGCTTGAGTGGATCGTGTGTTTCCAAAATGGGACGAGGGGCAGAGTATTTTGATTTTGATAGTTCATATCCTTGGCTTATAAACGTAGCTGGTGATTTCGATTCATAAAGGTGGAAATGATGCTGCAAGTTATTATTAGTGGTATAGATCAAGGAATTATTCCTCCAGTCAAGGCAGCCATGTCCATTATATCTGTCTGCATAGCTTGAACAGTGTAACTCTTGGTGTTTATATGCATGCATTGTTTTCTTTGATGCTGGGCATAGTATTTGTTCCTAGCTAAGCTAGCCTTCCTTTGATGGGAATTAATAAAGTGTATGTTAATCAGGATGAGTTTACTTCCACATCAACGAAACAAAGTATGGATGATCACTGATTGCAGATGCAAGTGTTTTTGTCTACAGATACTTTGTTACTTTAATACTTGGTTTCATCTGTAGCATAGTACAATTGATTAAGGCTTTTTTCTTATATAATTAATATTTTGTTAATATTACCAGGTTACTGTATTCCAGCAGCCTCATTATCTGCAGAACTTTGTCCAATCAACATTCAATGCCCTTCCTGCAGACCAAGTAAAAGGTAACCCGCTTATCAGATAAACACCAGTCCTGTTTGAAACAAGGTTTTTAGGATACCGCAAGGTTTTAGTAAATTATTATTGTGCAATTTTCTTGTATATGTTGAAATTGTAAATGGGAAATGTAGTTTCCATAGCCAAAATTTTCATGATCTCCATTGTTCTCATTCTGCAGTTGTTGCACATTTAGTCATGTCTTCTTTCCTTTCTTATAGGTGCAACCATTGTTGTCTCTGGTGATGGCCGCTATTTCTCAAAAGATGCTGTTCAGGTGATTTAGAATAGTATCCATCTCCCTTATATATTTTCTAGCCCCGCTTTGTATTTTTTATACTGTTTTGGTAGTAGCTACTGTAGACTTCATTCCGATACAGATGTAGTCTTAGTATTGTCTTCTCCCTAAGGTCAAGTTTTTTTTAATAAACTTGGTGTCCCATTACTCTTTCTTGTCACAGATCATAACAAAAATGGCTGCTGCCAATGGAGTAAGACGTGTTTGGGTTGGACTGAACAGTCTCATGTCTACTCCTGCTGTATCTGCTGTCATCCGTGAAAGAGTTGGTGCAGATGTGAGATTGATTTCTAATAAATGACAATGTTTAACAGTATGAACATTTGTTTGTTACTCCTTTATACTGTCTAATGAACTGACTGTTGGTTTATAAACACATGGACAATAGGGATCAAAGGCCACTGGTGCCTTCATCTTGACAGCAAGCCATAACCCAGGGGTCCTACGGAGGTACCGATTTACTGCTAGTATCTCTGTTGCAAATCAAGTGCCACTCGTGCTCTATGTTATTGAATACATCCCATTGAACTTTCCAGGACTTCGGGATCAAATACAATATGGGAAATGGTGGACCTGCTCCTGAATCCGTTACCGACAAGATTTTCTCTAATACAACGACAATCTCTGAATACCTTATCGCTGAAGACCTTCCAGATGTATGATTCAGTGCCAACCTGCTAAGTATTTTCTCACTGTTTCTTTTGACAGGCTAATGGAATATTTATTTTCTCCTACTTTACTACTGCAGGTTGATATTTCTGTTGTCGGTGTCACCAGCTTCAGTGGACCCGAAGGCCCCTTTGATGTGGATGTCTTTGACTCTAGTGTAGATTACATTAAGTTAATGAAGTAAGTAGCTTGTTCTTTCATGTTTTCTTTCATTGAAGTGAGATTATCCGTGCTTTATATCATTACATGTTACTTGGATCATGTTACATTAACAAATGAATCTAATGATTTAATTACCGCTGTCGATACCAGGACAATCTTTGACTTTGAAGCAATAAAGAAGCTGCTGACCTCCCCAAAGTTTACATTCTGGTATTCATCTATGACTGCAACCATGTTACCATTGCCGTAATGATATTATGTTAACACATCTAAAATCTTGCTTTGCACTTTTAGTTACGATGCGCTCCATGGTGTTGCTGGAGCTTATGCCAAACACATCTTTGTGGAAGAGCTTGAAGCTGATGAAAGCTCACTGTTGAATTGTGTCCCGAAAGTAATGAGTTCTTCTATTGTCACAGATTTCTACTTAACATGTGGCTTGGTATTAATTCATCACTTATGTATTTTCAGGAGGACTTTGGAGGTGGTCATCCGGATCCTAACCTCACCTATGCAAAAGAGTTGGTTGAACGGATGGGTCTTGGAAAGTCCTCAAATGTTGAGCCTCCTGAATTTGGCGCTGCAGCTGATGGAGATGCTGACCGCAACATGATTCTGGGTAAAAGGTATGATCTGTTCGAGTATCTTATTATTATGTAGAAAATTTGTTTTAGATTCTAGAAAAGCACAAGGAATTCATGATACTCCCCCTTTGCGTTATTATAGATTCTTTGTGACACCATCGGACTCTGTTGCCATTATCGCGGCCAATGCTGTTCAATCGATTCCGTACTTTGCTTCTGGCCTGAAGGGAGTTGCCAGGTAAAAAGCTCTCCTCCATATTGTGCTGCTAATATAACATCTAGGTATATTGTTACTGTAAGAACTCAAACTGTAGGCTCCAAGCGGTAAGCATCATTGCAGCCTGCAGTAAAAATGCATGTTTCCCTCTACATTTGTTCTGCATCTGTTTGAGTTTTGCAGCGTTTTGTTCAGTAAATCTGCTTAACATATAGCAACAAACCATCTGGAACACAATTTCTGATAATGCCAACTTTTTCATCCCCCGCTTGTATGCAGCTGTCCGACCTTAGATGCATTTAAAATTTCTCTATGCTCTGATACGCTACTTATGACAATCCATTGTTGTAATTGCAGGAGCATGCCAACATCTGCTGCCCTTGATGTTGTTGCAAAGAATTTGAATCTCAAGTTCTTTGAGGTAAAGTGTTTAGACCTTGGATTGCAAGATTTTTGAATGCCAGATAAATCTTACATAAAAAACCATGTTTCAGGTGCCTACTGGGTGGAAGTTTTTTGAAATTTGATGGATGCTGGAATGTGCTCAATCTGTGGTGAAGAAAGCTTTGGCACTGGTAATATTTGGCTTCTGGCTATCATTTTTATACATGTGAATCACAGTAGTAAACATGTCAGCACCTCTTGTATCGTCATGTTAGATGGGTAAATTGTGTTAACATGTGATGAGGTCCTTTTGTTGAGCTGGTCATGAATCTAACGCATAGTAAAGTCAAGGACTTGCTGCTGGTATTTGTATGGACATTATTGAGATGTTTATATGTAATACTTTGGCCAGGGTCTGACCACATTCGTGAGAAGGATGGCATCTGGGCTGTGCTTGCATGGCTTTCTATTATTGCTTTCAAGAATAAGGACAACCTTGGAGGAGATAAGCTTGTCACTGTTGAAGATATTGTCCGTCAGCACTGGGCCACATATGGTCGCCATTATTACACACGCTATGACTATGAGGTACTTCCTTTTTTTTGACATGCGCCTTGCATATATGTACCACCTGGTGTTTCAGATATCATTCTAAATGCACAAATTTGTTTGTGAAGAATGTTGATGCGGGGGCTGCTAAGGAGCTTATGGCAAACCTAGTAAGCATGCAGTCATCACTTTCTGATGTCAACAAGTAAGTGGAACTTTTTAAAATGTAAAGCAATCAGTACCTCCAAAAAATTATGCTCGTACTCCTGTATACATATATCAACTTAAGCAACCCAAACTTGGAATTTTTTAGTGCCATGTCTAAATTATCTCTTTGTCAGGCTGATCAAGGAGATCCGGTCTGATGTTTCTGAAGTAGTTGCAGCTGACGAGTTTGAGTACAAGGATCCTGTTGATGGCTCTGTGTCCAAGCACCAGGGCATCCGATACCTCTTCGGAGATGGTTCACGACTGGTATGTAGAGTTGTAGACCTGTGTTGTTTCAGATATCCTCTATTTTATGTCTTGAACCAAAACAAGGGAGTGGTGTGAAAACCTTGTTTCGGTCAACAATGCATTTCCTTTTTTGCAATATTATCAGTCAGTACATGATAAGTCTGAGTTGGATTCATCATTGGTCAGATGGATATATCTGAGATATCTGAGCTAATGTGGATTTTGGCATTCTAGGTGTTCCGCCTCTCTGGAACCGGTTCTGTTGGTGCCACCATCCGTGTCTACATTGAGCAGTACGAGAAGGATTCCTCCAAGACCGGCAGGGATTCACAGGATGCCCTTGCTCCGCTGGTAAGTTATCTTCACAGAGCTGAATATATTACCTTGGGTTTCTGTGAAACTGCATTTACTAATTTTGTGTTTCATCTCAAGGTTGATGTTGCGCTCAAGCTCTCCAAGATGCAAGAGTACACTGGCCGCTCTGCCCCCACCGTTATCACATAAATTTTTGAGGGAGTGTTTGTTTTAGAATGAGTTGAGGCGCATACACAAACTTCCATTCCGGCCTCTTCTTCAATAGTTTTTCTTCCCTGTTGCATCTCACCGATGAATAAAATGTATGTATCAGACTCGTCTCGTTTTTTGGCCCATACTGCAGAGTAAGCCGCTGGCACAGCATGCGGTAATAATCTTGTCACAGTGCTGTAATTGGGAGCGAGTTTCTTGTAATCTTGTTAGAAGTGTTTCTTGTTTTTTTGAGCATTTGCTTATCTTTTTTTTTCTTTCTGAAGAGGAGTGTTAAAAATAATTTACTCACCTGTATACCCTGTCACTAGTGTTTTGATGGCAGTTTAGTGAGCCTGATAACCGTCCCCTGTGTCATTATGGCAGGGAACTGGGCTGTGGGTTGGGATATAATTGCAGCGGTGTTTGACTTGTTAGATGTGTCTAGCACATCTGTGTTGGTTCAGCACCATCATTTACAGTGAGACCATTTACAGTCAGGAGCGACTGGTGGTTCTGAACTTCTGCTACGTGTTCTGTTCTTGTGATAGATGGCCCTCTGAACTCCATCCACCGATTTTCTGATGTTTTGAGATCGGAAACGAGTTGCTGTTTTGAAAGTCGAAGCAAATCGTTTTTAATATAATGTTAATGTTAATCAAAGCAGTGGCATAAACCTATCCACGATATGTGCAAGTACGTCAAGATAAGCCGGTGAAGTAAAAATCGATGAAGGGAAAAAACAGAAACCCAGGAGGCCAGGACCCACCCATTTCGATACGTATCAGCGATCACAAGCACACGATCCTTTGGGATCATAGCCAGACAAAAGCTTTCTAAAAATGCTTCGATTGAATTCGTTTTTCCCTTTTAAAAAAAAAAAATACTTGGTTTTGAATGACTTTTGACTTCAGCTCAGTTCGTTAAGCTCGAATTCAAGTGACTATGTAAATAAAATTATGCCAATTCCGAATAAAGCTTGGGAAAAAAGTGTTCTTTGGCTCGTTATCCAACCCACCAGCACACTGCAGCTATTATTATTACGGTCATCTCAAGTTTCTGACAGCGTCAGTCTCATTTGTCATCTACTCCCTCCGTCCCAACGACAGTGTCGTTTGATTTTCGCGCTGCCCTCACAAACATGGAAATCGAGCGACAGAGACCGTGGGACGGAGGGAGTACGCAGGACGCAGCCCGGCTCTCACACAGAGGTCAGTCTCCGCCGGAGAATCAAGGAGCCGCCGCAGCGCCCTTGCCGTTGGAGTGGCTGGGCTCCCACAGGATGGTCGTCTCCGCGATCAGCGAGGTCACCACGTACGGGTCCATGTTGGACGCTGGCCTCCGGTCCTCGAAGTAGCCTGATCATGATGAGGCAAGCCAAGAATTCAGCCGCAAGAAGAACCAACCGAAGCAGCAGAAGGCCGCACGGGAAAGAAAAATCGCTTCTTCCTCTCTCTCACCTTTGCCTTCCTTCTCGGTGTCGCGGCCCACCCGCACCGACGCCCCGCGGTTGGCGACGCCCTGAAATGACAGGACAGAAATGGGATGAGATGAGCCCGTTTTGTTACTTGACTTGAAGAAGAGGTGTTCCGGTGTCGCCGTGCTCACCCAGATGAAGGTGTTGATGTCGGCGGTCTCGTGGCGGCCGGTGAGGCGGCGCTCGTTGCCGTCCCCGTAGGCGGCGATGTGCTCCCGGTGGCGGAGGCCCAGCTTGCTGATCGCCTTCTTGATCACCTCGTACCCGCCGTCGCTCCTCATCGACTTGGTGCTGATGAATAATGCAACATCCATCACCGATTAATTAACGAGCAGGTTATAAAAAATATAGTATATACGCTCCAGCGGCCAGCGCGAGATTTCAAGATCTAGCTAAGCAGTTCATCTTTTGATCGGTACCTGTAGTTGGTGTGAGCACCGGCCCCATTCCAGTCTCCCTGCAGTCACATGCACGGAGATGACAACATTTGAGACCAGCAGGATAACAAAACCACAGACAAATATATCAAAACCCAAAGAATTTGGTTAAGAAATGCATGGTCACCGGAATTGGCTTGGGGTCGAAGGAGACGACCACGCCGGCGATCTCGGTGATCCTCTGCCAATCACAGGGAAAGAAAAAGAAGAACGCGTCTCGGTCAGCAAAACACACTGACACAGCACGCGCCACACATGTCTCGGCGGAAGAAGCACTGAGAACACAGCCGGCAGGTGCCGGCAACCTCTACTTACCTCAAGAATGTAGCGAGCCACCCAGAGCTGGTCGCCGGCCGAGACGCCGACGGCAGGTCCGACCTGGAACTCCCACTGCCCTGGCATGACCTCCCCGTTGATGCCGCTGATGTCGATGCCGGCGTAGAGGCAGGCCTTGTAGTGCGCGTCCACGATGTCCCGCCCGTAGGATTTGTCCGCTCCGGCGGCACAGTAGTAAGGTCCCTGTCAGGGTCATTCATTCCATTTCCGTAAGCTGATCAACTCTGATATTGCTAACGCAAACATATCGATATGGTTTGGAGGCAGATTATAAGGATGTCTCGAGCTTTTGTTTCTGTTAATGTGCTCCTAATCGTGAAGAAAAGTAGTCTTTAATTCCACTGTAATGTGGGAAAGAATTGGATTTTGGGCTTTGCTGAAGCCAATCGCTGCAGCGTGCAAGAAATGCCTAGGTACCTGAGGGCCAGGGTAGCCGCCCAGCGGCCAGCCAAGAGGCCAGTTGGTGTCCTTCTGAAGAAGGGTGTACTCTTGCTCAATCCCAAACCTGAATTTTGACAGATTCACACTATAAGAAAAACCATTTGATTGAACGAGACATTTGTACACAAGAAATCAGTTCATTTTTTGTGCAGGACTAAAGAGGGGGAAGCTGATGGAGACACAGACCATGGTTCCTCAGCCTTGACATCAGGGTGGCTAAAGATCGTCGCCGCGCCGTGCCTCTTGTTGCTCGGAATCGGTTTTCCATTCGGCTCGTAGCAGTCGCACATAACCTACAAACAGCTCAAAAATTGGATGAATCGTCTCCAGACCATGGATCAACATCCATGCATGCAGAGAATCTGCAAAAATGAATCAAAGGATGGTCTCTGTCTGGTTACCAGTATGTTCTCCCCCTTCCTGAATGGGTCTCTGAAGATGGCTCGAGGGCTTATTGCCAAAAGTTAAAAAAGGAATAATGAAGATGAATTAGTGCAACGCGTCAACGACGAGGCACCGAGTGAGTAGGCACACATGTCAAGGTGGAACGTGGAAGATGGAGGAGATTGAGTTGAGAGCATGAATGGTACCAAAGGATGACTTCACTGTCGTCACCCGGAGCTTGGCCGGTGCTGGAGCCGTCGAAATTCCATTTTGGAAGCTTGCTAGGGTCATCAACAGGTCCGGACAGTGTCTGAGTAAAAAGACAGGCAGAAATGTCATACACTTTGACCTTTTTTTTTTGTAGAACATGCAGGAGGGCTGGCTGGCTGCGTGTTTTCGTGTCAAGATGGCCCTTGAAAGCTTGTTACAAGCTTAAGACCAAAGCCACACTTGCACGGCACATATCTATGGGATATCTTCCACCAAAACTATAGCATAGTACCAAGATAAGAATATATAAGATTGAAGGTCATCAGGGGTGCCAAAAAGAAGTGTACTAACTCTGGCTTTGCTCCTCACATCCATCCCAGAACCGCCAACCCTGCATCAGATCAGATCAGACAAGGTGGTTGACAGTGGATTAGTATGCCCTATGGTATTCCTTTTTTTTTTTTTTTTTTTTTTTTGGAAAAGATTGTCACAGAAATTCCTGCCAGTGTAAATAGAACACTTGCTTCCCATGTGAAAGAGATGAACACAAAACGGAGAAAAGAGATGCTATAACCACAAGATAAAGCACAGCAGCATGAGATGGAGCGAGAGGGAAACAGAGGCGATCGATCTGTACGCACCAGATGTACTCGGCGATGATCTTCTCGGTGCAGTCCGAGAGGTCGAGGTTGATGAGATCGGAGAGCAGAGCCATGGCGACGACGAAGCTACCTCCTCGTCCTGCCTGTTAAAGCAGAGAGTAGCAGAGCACGCACGAGCAGAGAATGGTTGCGAGTGTGATTGATCTCTCTGTGTGCTTGCTGGCTGCCTGATTGCCCTCTATAAATAGGGGAGGGAGGGGCAGTGAAGGGATCGAGTAGGGACTAGGGAGAGCCCCGGCCCGGAGTGGTTGGTGATTCGTGTGGCCGCGTCGTGTGGGCAGTGAGTGGGCTTGGGGAAGTGCGTACCGCTGACCAGAGCTCTATAGTTCAGTTCTGGAAGGCGAAGGCTCCGTGGTACGGTTGTCCTCGACTGCAAACCTTCCAGCTGCATGCATGCGCTGTCCACTAGTGAATTGTTTGGATGTGCTCACTGCTTGCCTGATTGTTCCTCAAACAAACATGTTACTAATAATTACTGTAGAAGTCTTGGCAATTGGCATGTGTTTGGTGCATGTCTGGCGGTCTCTATTTCGATTTGATTTGGGAAATTTTGGTAACCATCGAGATGGCTTTCTTAACATGTTAGACATGGAGGCTACTACTTATTTACTTGTCTTGTTTGTTCTTGATAGATCGATAGTAAAAATTGGTTGATATCTCTATATCTATCATTCCAATCTCTATCTTTTCTGCTATCTATCTATGCTTTCAAAAAAAAATATATCTATCTATCTGTATATCTATATCTACTGCTTATCTCTCTCTTAGGTATCTATCTGTATATATCTCTATCTGCTAGTATATCTTAATATCTGTATCCGTAAGCTCTCTAACGACCAAGCTTAACGATGTTTCAAGCTTGAACTACACCTGTGTGCCGGTAGTGACGTTCGGTCATTTGACTAGGTTTATTTACTGTACAAACAAATACTCCGACGATTAATCATGGAGTACCGAGCAGCAACACAAGACAAAAGGAACTCCGACGATCTCCGATCCAACCGCATCGATCCGCATGCAGCATGATGCTGCGTCGCCCACTTGATTAGTAGCTAAAGGCCGCCAAACTCTCGCGCCCCCGAGCATCGGCATCTGGTACTAGTTGATGAAGTTGCCCAACTCCGATAGATGGGAGGAAAGGAACCGCGCCACAGCGCACGCCAGTTTCTCCGCGTATCTTGACCTGGGGACAGACAGTACAGTACTACACGTACACTTGCGCGGAGAAATGAATATGAGATCGGTGAACGAATTCAAGGTGATGCGTCCTGCAAGTGAGGTGCGCCGTGATATCGTGATTGGTCACGGAATACGGCGTTGCTCGGTTGGTGGCCGTACGTTGAGACCCGGCGGGCGGCGTGCGCGGCGAATATGGAGCGGTCGATCGAGATAAGGGGATCTCGAGCATCTGTATCAGCTTTATTATCACCAGCAGGTCGGTCTCATCGATCTTCTTCTCACACCCACCGTTCTTTAATCTTTTCCAGGTATTCTGTGGTGTGTATTTCCTCCGGGCAAAGCCGGACCGCATGATTGCACCTTATCAGAGCAAGCAAAGAACGTAACTCCTCCCAGGACCGATCGACCTAACTTCGGAGAAGGGCAGGGCATCCCTTCAATGTTTTTCAGCATGCTACCACATGCCACTTGCAGACATTTCACCACCGGCGTCGTCCACTACCACTAGTGCCGCTTCAGGTACAGGTGCAGCTAATGCATCGCACGCAGACAAGGAACAAATTAAACGCCAGTGCTGGCAGGATATCCCCTGATCCATCCAACACAGCCTGCAGCTATCTTCAGAGTACAGGTCCACAGGTTCAGAAACCATTATATGAGTTACTGTATACCGCAGCTAATCTTTAGATAGACGATGACGGTGTCAGTCTCTGAGTTTGACAGAGACGTTATCCTGCGTTCCACGTTTTCCTTTCATAAGAAACCAATCGACTTGTCTTATCAGACGACTTATGGAACCCCCGAACACCCCGCAGTCTACAGTCCAACACACACACGCAGTCCGCAGTGCAGGCAGCACTGATCTCGTGCACATGCACACACGCACCGCACTCGCAGGAAGTAGTAGGAGCGACGACGCGAGACACGTACGTACAGCAAGAATGTTGCGCGCGGGCCACCGGTAGCACAATGCAATCATGCAGCAGGCATCACCATTCACCACATCAGACAGCCGACAGAGCCCACCCATCCATCATCAGCTGGCGTCCGTACGTCGCCGTCCAGATCCAGCGCGAGGAGTGACACATCACACACGGCGGCACGCCGCAGAGCAGACGAGCCGAGAAGCCAAGTGCAAACGCGACACCACCAACATGACCACGACGACCGACGACGCGGTGGCACTGAATCTGATTGAGTCCCTACCAGACATCGTCCTTCAGATTGTGATTTTTTCTTTGAGGGATCCTCTCCTTCGGATCTTCACTGACGGGGCGGCTGTACACCGTGCATGCATGCCGGGCAATGCCGGGCAAGGCGGATCATGATGGATAGAGATTACGATCACAGAATAACTAATAAATCCTATCTCGCAGATGGGTTTGCACGGCGAAAGATGAACCGGCTGATCGCCATTGAGGATAAAGTAGAAATGGAGAATCATCATATCTTATCTCCACGTGCACACAGCACAATTGCAATTTCCAGGTTCGCTCCCTCTTCTACCTTTGCAGGGAGAGGGGTAGGTGTTCTTTTGTGGAGTTTGATTGACGCTAAAAAGGCATGTATAATTATTCCACAATTGCAGCCTTGCTATCGTCAGATTTAGAGCAAACCTAACTTATCTTGGGGCCATTTTCCTTATGGAAGAAGACAGTACGCAGCGTCGTCGGTTCCTGTCAATTGGCCGTCCGAACTGAACTGCTGTGCTCTGAAAAGAGACAACAAGCAATGTGTCTCATAGCGTGGCAAGATGTATGCAAAGACAAGGAAGATGGTGGGTTGGGGATCAAGCGCCTGGACACCCAGAACGCCTGCCTGCTCCTGAAACTTCTCCACCGCCTACATCACCCCGGAGACTCGGCCTGGGCAGCATGGGCCGTCGGCAACACCAAGCTTGCAGACCTCAGTGGCTCCCTCCATGGCACCCACCGGAAAGCATTGCGGGAGTTGCTTCCAGCCTACCGAAGATCACTAAGGTGGAGGTAGGGGGACGGCAAGGCAACCAGCTTCTGGAATGATTGCTGGCTAGGCGATGCTCCCTTGGCCGATCAGTTCCCCGCTCCACTCACACTACAAGGCGCGCCCAACGACCTGCGTGGCCTATTCCAGAATCGGCTCACCACCCAAGCTGCTGCAGAATTGGAGGACCTCGCCACACAACTCCAACATGTGGAACCGACGCAAGCGGAGGACGAACGCTTATGCTTCTTCGAGGACAACAATCACAAGCTCGTCTCCGGGCTCGTTTACAAAGCTTCCAACCAAGGGGACCGGACTGTCCAAATTCTCCTTCGCCCGGAAGAATTTCGCCCGCCACGCGCGTCAAGTTCTTTGGATGGCTCCCCGACGAAGGGGTGCATCCACTACCGCAAAACCTCCGGCGCAAGGGCATCGTGCCGCCTCGATTTGTGCGAGATATGCAAGCGGGAAGTTGAGACAGTGGACCACATCTTCTCCGCCGCAGCTTTGTCAAGAGCTTCTGGGCAACCATAGGCTGGCACCCGAGCGGTATCGCTCCTGCAGCAACTCTCTGGAGCTCCACACCGCCGCCACACATACACAAGAGGGCACTCCACCCCCTCCTCCTTCTCTTGACATGGCACATTTGGAAACACAGAAATGAAGTGGTGTTCAACTCGTTGGAACCAAGCATCTCCCGCCTAGTGGCCGCCTACAAGGAAGCAGTGAAGGCCCGCCAAGGACAGCTGTTTGAAGCATTGTTGGAGCCCTATGCTTATTATGTAGAACCAAACCTCTTCTTTCATTCCCCCCCGAGTACTCGTGGAATGAAGCAAGTGGGGAGCGGTTGCTCCCCCCTAAAGTTGCCCTCAAAAAAAAAAAAAAAAAGCAATGCAACTGAATGAATGTATCCCTCACGTGCACTACGCAAGGAAGGGTGATGTTGGTGCTCCGTTGCATTACATAACTATATATACACCCCCTTGTAAAAAAACTATTAATATAAATCAGATTAGCTTAACTTAACTAAATTTCTAGTGCATAGTATTAATACTTACTGCATGTCTCGTTTCAAAAATACTTACTGCATGTCTCTAGCTAGGTTTACTATGAAAATATATTTTTTAATCAAACTATAAATTATTTTGATTCCTTAAAAAATGAGAATTGCATTCTTTCGTAGGGGAACGTATCTAGTGCAAACTAACTTCCCGTGAAAACCCGTATAAACCATGGCAAAAAAAGTTGTCTAAATTTACCCAAAAAATCACACATGTAGATAATATAATGATACACAATCTTGTAAAATATCTTGTTCAAACTTGACTTTGTTTGTGAGATATAAAAATAACAAATTTCAAGCCAAATGTTATTTTTATATCTCACAAACGAAGTCGAGTTTGGACAAGATATTTTATAAGGTTGTGTATCATCATATCATCTACATGTATGATTTTTTGGTAAATTTAGATGACCTTTTTACTGTGGTTTGTATGAGTTTTCACGAAAAAAAATTAATTTACACTAGATACGTTCCAACCAATCTTAACTTCAACTAGATTTAAAGGAAAATTTATGGCTTCATTTCGGGACTCCTATACTCAGTACATGTCAATCTGGGTCCAAGTCCAATGGATCATTCACTTTGTAAGCAGCCTGTATGTTTTCCGGCCCTTCACGATAAGCCCACGGCTATATGTGTCAATCTGGGCCAAATCGTACATCACTCACTCATCACAGCCCACCGGCAGCCTTCTATGCCAGAACGAAGAAGACGCGGCGCCATTAGGCGCGCGGCACCGTGGGTCCCACTCCATCGCCTCTGCGACCCTCCCTGGCTCCCTCCCCCTCCTTCCGCTACGCGCGCCCGGACTTTGGCTCTCGCCGGTACGCGCCGCTGCCGCCCGCCCGGCGTGCGGCCGGAAAAACTGGCAAAATGGGGAACCCCACCTAAGACGTCCCTGCGCACGGACAAAACCACGCCAAATCGCCGTCGCGCACGGAGAGAACCCCCTGGAAAAGCGCTACCGTCGCAGTCGCGGCTCACAGGAAGCAAGCATGCCGCCCGGGCTGGCCGCTGCCGCTCCCATCGGCCGCCGGCTCTCGACCGCGGCCGCCACGCCGCTGTCCAGCCTCACCGACGCTCTCCTCGCCACCCGCCTCGTTAGCCACCTCCTCACCACGCCGCACCTGCCCGCCGCGCTGCTTCCCACGGCGCCGCTGCCGCCCCCGTCCACCTCCACATCCTCCGCCACCCGGCGCTCCCGCCGGCCTCCAAGCTCTCCTTCTTCCTCGCTGCCACGCCGCCCGCCTCCCCGCTCCTCGCGTCCACCTTCCCCGTCCTCCTCCGCGCGCTCGCCGCCGGCTCACCGCCGCTCCTCGACGCGCTCCTCCCGTTCGCGCTCTCCTCTGCGTCCCCGTCCACCCTCCTGCCCGCCCTCCTCTCGTCTCTCCTCTCCGCTTCGCGCCTCGACGCCGCGCTCTCCCTCTTGGACGCCGCGCCGCCAGATCTCCTCCCCGCCTCGCCGCAGCTGCTCTCCCTTCACTCATAGCCTCCCCAAACCTCATCGCTGCCGTCCCCGCCATCCGCAGGCTGCTTCCCATCGCCTCCCACCCACCACCTTTCCGGGCCACGAACCGCCTCCTCCTAGCCTTATCGAAGGAGGACCTCTCCGATGACTTCCGCTACGTGTTCGAAGAATTGTCAAGGAGGGGCCTCCCTTCGAATGTGAGGTTATACAACATTTGCATCCACGCGTTTGGCAAGTGGAGGCAGCTGGGTATGTCACTGAGGCTTTTCGCAGCAATGAAGGCTGCCACTCCTCCTGTTGCACCAGACATATGCACGTATAATTCAGTCATCCGGGCGCTTGTGGTTGGTGGGCGGGTACCTGATGCTTTGGTGATTTTTGATGAAATGAAATCTTCTGGAATTGAGCCAGATGTCTTCACTTATCGAGCTGTCATGAATGGATGCTGCAAGAGTTTTCGGATGGATGATGCACTGCGTGTGTTTCAGGAGATGCGGGGCAGCAGCGGGGTGAAGGCTGATGTGGTGGTGTACAATTCACTTCTCGATGGGCTGTTTAAAGCGAAGAGGCTTGACGAGGCATGCGGTTTTTTTGAGACAATGGTGGCTGATGGAATCCAATGCTCAGCAAGCACACACAACACTGTGATAGATGGGCTGTTTAAGAATGGTAGGGCAGAAGCAGCATGTCGCCTTTTTTATGACCTAAGAAGGAAAGGGCAACTGCTGGATGGAATTGCTTATAGTATCATGGTGAGGGAGTTCTGCAAGGAGGGGATGGGGGACCAAGTTGCAGAGGCCGTAGAGTTGGTGAAGGAGATGGAGCAGCGAGGCTTCACTGTTGATTTGGTTACAATAACATCATTGCTAATAGGTTTTAACAAGAGTAAACGTTGGGACTTGGAAGAGCAAATAGTAAAGTTTATAAGGGACGGCCCTGTATTGCCGGATGCCATTCGGTGGAAATCAAACATGATGGTTGCCTTGAGAGGACCTCACGGCAGAGAGAAAGATGGGACACCACTGTTTTCCTTTGATGGTAATATGGATGATGTGATGAGTTTCGTTAACCATGTGGGACATACGGGTACTGATGAAGAAACCCCAAATACTGATCCCAAGGATGATTGGTCACTATCACCACACTTGGATCATCTTTCTAAACATGCTGACAGTTTGAACAGCTCTGCTGTATTTACAATGCACAGAGGGCAGAGGGTGCAAGGTATGGGCGCCAAGACTTTCGATGCTGACATGGTCAATACATACTTGTCAATTTTTTTAGCCAAAGGGAAGTTGAGTGTTGCTTGCAAGTTATTTGAGATCTTTACGAATTTAGGAAACAAAGGGACAAGTTATACATACAATTCACTGATGACCTCGTTTGTCAAGAAGGGCTATTTGAAACAGGTCTGGGCAATTCTTCATGAGAGGGGTGGACAGCTCTGCCCTAATGATGTAGCAACATATAATCTAATCATTCAAGGTCTTGGCCAGATGGGGAAAGCAGAGGTTGCTAGCGCAATTATTGATCGGTTGTCAAAGAAAGGTGTTTACATGGACATTGTCATGTATAACACTTTGATCAATCAGTTGGGAAAGGTCGGAAAGGTTGAAGAAGCAGGCTACTTGTTTGAGCAGATTGTCAGAAATGGCATGAAGCCCGATGTTGTTACTTTTAATACGTTGATCAATATTAATGCAAAAGCTGGTAGACTGAAGGAAGCTGACAAGTATTTGAGGAGGATGATCACACAAGGCATTGCGCCAAACCATGCCACAGAAACAATATTGGTTTTCCTTGATAAGGAGATTGAAAAGAGAAGGCAGCAGCAGAAATGAACTGGCAAAAAAATATGAACGAAAACAGTGTGATATCTGTTGTTTGTATTAACCATTGCAAGGTATGTTCTTGTTATGTCCAAACTGGAAAACTGCTGTACAAATCATGATTATTGTGGAGCTGAATAGTCTGAACTAATGCAGTTCAGAAGGCTAGGCTGAACCAAACTATATTTGAGGCGTCGTGGGAGAGAAATAGCCAGTGCTGAAGCCGTTACAACAGATAAGACTGAGCCCTGCAAACACTAGCCTATACTATGTCTCTGACACTCCTGAGTTAACTCAAATGTTGACTAGTGTTAGGTAATTTTCTTTGATTTTCTTTTCAAAACTTTTTGATTGAAGAGAGCTAAATGAATAGTAGTTAAGTTTAACAATACCTCAGCTGAAATGTTCTAAATGTAAATTCAGAATATATGTCTGCAAATGCACCACTGTGTCCATTGACTAACAATATAGCTGTTGCATAGCCTTATGGGTGGGTCGTCCCTGGCAAGCTTGCCAAAGAAGCACGTTCGCTATCAAAGACTGACACATTCCCGAGTTTGTGTAATGTTGATGCACTATGTGATTACCCTACTTGAGTGAATTGTGGCTCAGTTATCCATGCATGGAGCATAGGGACACAAGCCTTGTTTCTTTGGGTCAAGGGTCGACCCAACATTCATTCGATTGAACTAATCCAGGATTCAAAGGAAGGGGATTGGGACAAGAATGAACTAGGTAACCGACCCAATACTAAATGGTGTTACCACTTGTATCCTTTGGCTCCATCTCGTAGAGCTCTGGCTTCGGTTGGCTCCTTGCAAGGAGCCCTGCCCAAATGGCCATATATTCGTAGGGCTCTGGCTCTGGCTTCTCGTGGCTCCTTGACAAGGAGCCCTGCCCAAATGGCCATATAAAAAGGCAAAATTTGCTTAGGGGCATCAAAGAAATGTGGAATTGGCTACCTCACAAGTCGCACCGCCAAAAAAAACCCCTGAATTTGGCTTAGTACCATTATTAATTTGCGGTTCTTTGTTATAACACATGGTGGCTATTAAATTATTATTTTCTTCACTTTGGGAGAGAGAAAGTAGAGTGGATAGACTATATTACTTATATCCTCCTCCCCCCCACACCCCCCCCCCCCCCTCCCCCCTCACCATCAGGTTGGCTCAATATTATTTTTTTATAAAAAGGCAAATTTTATTAATTTAGCAGCATGAAGCTGCTGTTGGGATGTAAGGATTCCATTGTGCAGTTTGTAGCACCAACTGAGTTGGGCAGCTGTTAACATGATTACAATTGGAGCATTGGATCTTCACATTGTTTCAATTCTCTTGAGCTGACTTGAAAGCCATAGTAGCTAAGGAATGCGCTGTGGCATTCAACCAAGCTAAACAGGACGAGTCGAGCACTTTGCTTTGTCATCTGCCATCCGCTTCATTCTCCCATTCATCTCTCTCTATCATCTACGTACGCCTCTTCCTGGATGACGATGCCATCGGTTCCCTGCCGCTACTCAATTGAGCCGCTACCTTCGCTACAACTTTTTTTTGGTTGTGAAGGACCGAAAACGCCGACCAGAGGGGGGTGAATGGGAGCCGTAAATTTCTTTCGAAACTTTCGACCGTTGTCCTAAAATCAACCCTCAAAGCAAGACACAGCCACGATGATGTCCACGACCCAATGAGAAGGTTGGGTGTTCTCTAGGAACACAGCGGAACACCACGAAGCGGACCGAGTGAGAACTTCTCAAGTCACGGAACAAAATCGAGATGCTCAACTTCTATGGAGAAGAAGTGAGTAACCGAAACTTAAATACCCAAGCCAACTAGTGACAAGAGTACGTAGATAAGTCCCTAAGATCAGTGAGAAACCAACGTAAGAAACGGGACAAAAGTAGGAGCGCAAATGGACAATTTCCGAACAACTCAGCAAAGTGCTCAGAGTCCCCTACCAGACATGTCCGGTATGTAGTTTCAGCACTGAGCGACTTTGGGAGATAAATCTAAAACTAGGTCAAACGGTGTCTAAAAATAGTGAAATTTGAAACACAAGTACTAGACACCCAAGAGAAGGTTCCCTCAAAATTTCAGCTCAAAACTCAAAAGTTTGCTGTACCGAACATGTCCGGGTTTGGCACCGGACTTGTCTGGTATTTCCAGAACAGACCAACTTTGAGAAATAAAGTGAAAACCAATTCAAACGGTGTCCAAAAATTATAAAATTTTAACCCTAGGTTCTCAACACCTCAGAGAAGGTCTCCACAAAATTTGAGCTCAAAATTCAAAAGTTTTTCCTACCGGACATGTCCGGTACCCCTGTCGGACTTGTCCGGTTTGGACGAGCAGCTCTCGGGAAATTTCGATCTCAAGCCCAAAACTTGACCAAATCAACTCGGATCGACCTAAGATTTTGCAGAGGGGTTCACAAGATAGTTCTAAGACAATTCCATGAAGATCACAACCCCAAACTCACTGCAACTTTGAAAATCGATGAAATCCGATTCAAGAGCAAGTTTCCCCCAAAAAACTTGATTCAACCTGATCTGTGGATTCGTGAGGATTTGGATGAAATCCTTCAGTAGAAAGGGTCAACCCACGACCAAGATCAAGTAGAAACAAGTGGTTTGTAAAGAGATGAACCACGTCTCAAGAAATCGACTCGGGAACAAATGGAGAAGGAGAGGAAAAACGAAGAACGCGAAAAATAACAATCAAAACGCGAATCAACACATCAATCTGACCCACGAGGAAACAAGGAGTATTCGGGACCTCCTTTCCCATGAGTAAACTTGGTTCTTACACTAATTGCAAAGATTAGTGGACCTCTCTCTCACTTAGCACCCAGGAGAAGGAAAACTTAGAAATGATGAAGGAAAATGCAAATGGGAGAGGTGAGGGAGATGGGGCTCCCTCCACCTTACTTATCGACTGTGGCAGAACCTTCTAAATTATATGGCCCACAAACACCTGACATTGTCCTTAAGACCTCTGTCAGCCGTACTTGAGTACCACATAACCTAGAATGTTCTGTCGGGTGAAACCCCGATGAACCACGTTTCCTCCAGGATAGATACTTACAGAGACATCACAGTATTACAACAGTTTTCATACAAAATACCAGAGTAGCGGAAGACTTACAATAACTTAATTTACAAACTTTTTGTCAAACTTAAACAAACCAGAGTAGCATTATTACAAAACAGCGGAAGTATCATTACTTAACCTTATTACAATCACACAACAAAAGTGCCCTGCCCACGGGCCACACAACTTATTCCTCGGCAGACTCTTCCTCGATCACCGTCATGCAACAAGGGCCGTAGCACTCTTGTCCATGCGGTTCACCTGCAACAGGGGTTGAACAAACCCTGAGTACAAAAAGTACTCCGCAAGACTTACCCGACCAAAAAATTAGGGAGAAGACTCAGGAATGCTGGATAATAGGAATCAAGGTAAGGCTTTAGCAAGATCAAATGACGCCTTTGCAAAAAGAGACTAAGCCAGTCCTTACTTTACTACATCAATCACTTGTCAACCATGTTTCGGATTCAAAACTTTCCATTCTCACACTTTCATCATTACTACGATGCCGGGACTCGGATCACGGCTCCCATATCGTGGAGCACACGACGATTCGAATCGCTTTATATACCCAAATTGGGGCTTCCTAGCCACACGATGTATGCGGGGACCGAACATCTCACATACATCAACTCACGCTTGCATTTCTCCGGACTGAACGGGTCCTAGCCACGAGAGTACAAACACACCATCTCCCTACGCCGTCGGTCACAACCGTCGACGGATTGCACTCGTAGTGTGGGTACACGCTACTTCCCGTCCCTGTCCGTTCTCGCATGGATCATACAAGGGAGCTTACCGCCATTAGCATGCGACTAGTACTATCCAATAACCTCATGATCCCAGCGCCAAACAACGGACGGTCCTTAACCGACTCACAAGTGGACGACACTACACCAGGGCACTAGCCCCTCCTGGTGCAAGTCACTCCACCCGGTCTCGATTTACTCATCATCATGTTCTTATTGAGTATCCTTGACCCGATCGAAGTAAAGGATAAACAATAAGCAACATCAGGTTTTCGTAATTGCCCTCAACGGGGATTTGGTTATCACACTTTGAAATCATTTTATTTATAAAGCCTATGCTATCAGCAGGGCGAAGCGTATACTAAGCATTTTATAAATCAAAACAGGTATCCAGGATAATATATCAAGGTACGGTAAATGCATCAAAGTAGGATATCACACAACTCCTACACCTAATGCATTATATCTGGAACATAAAACAGAAAGCTTTTTGAAATACAAGGAAATGTTTAAATGCATCCGGGGCTTGCCTTGGGGCTCAACGAAGTTAGGTTTATCGATGGCACTGTCGAGATCAGGACCAAACTCCTCACGCCGAACACCTTCTTCGGGGCGGACACAGCGGCTACGAGTGGAATGCATGATTACGATGCGATAATAAAAGAGCATGCGATCATGATGCAACGATTGTTAACCGATCTTGAGTACAACTTTCCTTCACGGTATAGTTGCACTAAGAAGGTATAGTTAGCGTCGACGACGACGGGTTAGCGAGACGCAATCAACATGAAATGCCGAAGGTCATTAGGGTTAATGACCTAGGGTCATCACTCAATCCCAAAATCAAGCAACCCTAATAGTGATTAGAGATGATTACTAATTTATTAACCATTTTTACAGTTGTCGAAAGCCACTAATTAAACATGCTAATTAAAGATTAATTAAACCCCAATTAGCTAAAGGATTAATTAATTAACACTAATTAACTAGGGTTTTAATTAAGCATAATACAAAAATTAATCAAAACCTGATCAAACTTTATAATTAAGATCATTATCATCTAATTAGCACACAAAACAAATTTTCATAATTTTTGGACTTATATTTTAATTATTAAAAATCATGGAAGTTGCTTTTCTTAATTAAAAGAACAAATTAAAGCATAATTAAATTTTATTGAAAAACCAGAGTTAGTATTTTTCTGGTGTAGAGATTCACTCAAAGAACACAGAGCATATTTTTTTTGCACATTTTTATTTGCCCAAATAAAATTAATACAAAAAAGATGAAAAAACGTGCTTTGGAAATTATATTGGAAAAAGAAAACACTTCTCTCTCCCTCGTGGGCTCATCAGGCGGCCCGGTCGGCCCAAGACCCGGTCCGGCTGCGCCCGCCGCGCGCGCCGCCTTTCCTCTCCTTCTTTCACTGCCCGGCCCGGCCCAGCCAGCGGCTCGGCTCGGCGGCGCCTGGCCCGCCCGGCCTCCCTTCCTCTCTCTCCGACCGACACTCGGCCCCCACCCGTCGGCTCCCTCTTCTTCCTCCTCCGCTGTCCCGTTCAAACCCAGAGAGCACGGCGCGCCGGCCGGCAAAACTCACTGGCGGCGGTGTCTCCTGCTCACGAGACTTCGGCTTGATGAACTCCTCTCCTCCTCAACCTGCTCTTACTCTTAGGCGACCACCTCGAACACCAGCCGACGCGCGACAACCATGGCGGGCGGCACTTGCTCCGCATCATCACGCGGCGAACGACGGCGGCCTCACCTCGCGGCGCAAAGACCACCCACACACTCGTCATGCTCACGTGAACACTTCTAAGCAACAAGGCAAGCACGAGATGCAAGCAACAAGCACCGGTATGGCTACGGCGTTTGTCCCGCAGAGCTTGCCGGCAGCAACGTCGTTCGGCCATGAGGACTCGCAGTAGAGATCAAGGCAGGGGCGGGGATAGTTTTAGGAGCTCACCCCGGACTTGGTGTGTGGACTGATGGGGCTTGAGATGGGGCCGGAGCACGGTTGCCACCGGCGATGGTGGAGACGGGCGATGCGAACTCGCTGCTCGCGATGTTCCCGGCTTACCGGGAGCTTTTGTTGGAAACCGGGCTGGCCGAGATCGACCAAGCACTCCAAGGCGAAGCGAGGACGAGGCACAACACGACTCTACGACTCGCCGAGGAGCTCGACCGCCGTGAGAGCTTTCATGGCGCCCTCCCACGGTCAGGAAGAACGGAGGCCGCACGGCCAGGCCCTGGGCGAGGATGAGGAGGTAGCAGTTCCGGAGTTAGGCGCAAAATGTGCGGGGCAGAGCTGCCTCGCAAGCTATTGCAAAGGATGGTGGAGCGAGGAGTGGCAATTTTGGTTGCCGAGCGAGGTGATCGCCGGCGGAGCAGAGAAGCAAAAATGGACACGGCGACGGTTTGGGCTTTTAAAGGGCGTGAACACGCCGATTTAATCCAGCCACCGACTTCAAGCTACGATGCTTAGATGGTTGGTTCGAGCCGCAAACGCCGGGAAGGCGTGCGGAGCGGCTGCCACGACGCCGGCGATGGCCCCGTGGGCGAAGAAAAGAAAATTTCTCCCCCCTTCGGTTACTGTAGCACAGTGCCACCTCACCTTCTTCCTTTTCAAATTACTCCCAAAAACTGAACTAAACACCAAATTCTTTAAAAATACAGATTGTTCAGAATTTTGTGCTCTACAACTTTCATTAAAGAAGTTTTGTCAAAATCCAAATAATTTTTGAACTGCAATTCAAATTTGAAAATGAGTTCAAATTCAATTCTTTGGGATTTCAAAATTACTTTTAACTTTTGAATAAAAGATGAAAATCTCCAAAAATAAAAGTTGTTCTATTTTTCAAGACCTACAACTTTAATTTAGGAAGTTTTTCATGAAACCAAATAATTTTTGAATAGGAGTTTAAAACTCAAAAAGGGGACACTTTTCAATTTAAAGAACTTTTGAAATTATTTAAAATTTTATTCAAAAACTTGAAAAACTTTATATACCAAAGTTGTAGAGCTCCAAGAGATGCACAAACTGTATTTTTGAAGTTTTTCCAAATTTTGAATATTTTGAGATAAAATTGAGAAAGGGGTAAAAGCTTTTAAACTTTTTAGGGTTTTGAAAAGGAATTGAAAATTCAAACTTTGGGCAATTAATTAATGATGATGTGGTACTTTTCAAACCCAACCAATGGCATACTTTCAAAGTACAAAGTTTATACTTTAGAATAGTGCCATTGGTTAGCAACTTTTGTTTATAAAATTAATCATGGTTAGCTCACCAAAATTGAAAGTGAAATTCAATTTCCCACACTTAGCCATCAAGCTAGGGTTTGGGATTTTGAATTCTAAATTCAAATTTGATTCTTCCTTGCACCTCATTTGACTTGTAAAACATGTTTAGGGTGTGAGTTAGGGTTAGCCAAGCACTTGTGCACACCAAGGTTCATTTTAGTTAATTGCTTTTATAAATCAATTTAAACATGGAGATAAAGTTTAAATGGTATATGTATGCACATACGATATAAAGGGCGCAAAACAACCCTAGAATTGTAAACTCCTTTTATTCATTTGCATTAATGTTCTCTAATTATGAATGCTCATGCAATGATGATGATGACATGGCAGGTTTAGGCTAACGTAACACCGAGGTGTTACATTATATTCCCAACAAAGGAATCTCGTCCCGAGATTCAAAGCTTAGGACTAAGTAATGGAAAAGGAAACGTGTCAAGCAAACACATCTTACATGGTTTCATAAGGGAGGTAGAAAGGTTCATATTACAAGTCTCATGTTTTCGAAAAGTCACAATTCTTAAAAACGAATCACGACTCATGAGAAGGAAGGAAGAAACTCCGGGAAAGGCTCATTCAAGAATTCCTCAGGGAATACATCTGAAAACTCTCAGACCACAAGTATATCCTCGATTTCTTGTACTGAGGTGGCATTAACTGTCTCCACTGCTCTTTTGGGGGTCGGGAATTGGATAAGAAGTGGAGACTGGTTATCGGGTGAAAATAGCTTAATGGTTCTACTCAATGCATCTATCACAGCGCCATCTTGTAGAAAGAAAGAAAGAAGAGATAGAACCTATAAGAGTGAGATCCTTAGGGCTAGCAAGAATAGGATTGACTTTTACTTAGCCCAAGCACTTTTCAACGGGGATATGATTTTAAACAGGTGAATTAAACATGATGCATGATCAAACCTACGGATCAAGCAAAAGACTTTTTAAAGTAACATAAGCATTCTTTTAATAATATAGGGCAAAAAGAAAACAACATGATACTCCGCTTAAGACTCTTTTAAATAGCACCTAGAAAGGCTACTAGAAAGAATTAAGACGGAGCAGAAGCAATTTGGACTAAACCACATTTAACTTTGGATCCAAAACATTTTGAAGTTTTTTTAAAAGTAATACTTGTGAGTATCTTTGTAAATACCGCTCGATACCCTACGTGGCGAGCCTTCTAAATTATATGGCCCACAAACACCGACATTGTCCTTAAGACCTCTCGGCCCGTACTTGAGTACCACATAACCTAGAATGTTACGTCGGGTGAAACCCCCCGATGAACCACGTTTCCTCCGGATCGATACTTACGAGACATCACAAGTATTACAACAGTTTTCATACAAAATACCGTGAGTAGCGGAAGACTTACAATAACTTAATTTACAAACTTTTTGTCAAACTTAAACAAACCAGAGTAGCATTATTACAAAACAGCGGAAGTATCATTACTTAACCTTATTACAATCACACAACAAAAGTGCCCTGCCCACGGGCCACACAACTTATTCCTCGGCAGACTCTTCCTCGATCACCGTCATGCAACAAGGGCCGTAGCACTCTTGTCCATGCGGTTCACCTGCAACAGGGGTTGAACAAACCCTGAGTACAAAAAGTACTCCGCAAGACTTACCCGACCAAAAAATTGGGGAGAAGACTCAGGAATGCTGGCTAATAGGAATCAAGGTAAGGCTTTAGCAAGATCAAATGACGCCTTTGCAAAAAGAGACTAAGCCAGTCCTTACTTTACTACATCAATCACTTGTCAACCATGTTTCGGATTCAAAACTTTCCATTCTCACACTTTCATCATTACTACGATGCCGGGACTCGGATCACGGCTCCCATATCGTGGAGCACACGACGATTTGAATCGCTTTATATACCCAAAAGGGCTTCCTAGCCACACGATGTATGCAGGACCGAACATCTCACATACATCAACTCACGCTTGCATTTCTCCAGACCAGAACGGGTCCTAGCCACGAGAGTACAGCACACCATCTCCCTACGCCGTCAGTCACAACCGTCGACGGGTGCACTCGTAGTGTGGGTACACGCTACTTCCCGTCCCGGTGTCCGTTCTCGCATGGATCATACAAGGGAGCTTACCGCCATTAGCATGCGACTAGTACTATCCAATAACCTCATGATCCCAGCGCCAAACAACGGACGGTCCTTAACCGACTCACAAGTGGACGACACTACACCGGGGCACTAGCCCCTCCCCGGTGCAAGTCACTCCACCCGGTCTCGATTTACTCATCATCATGTTCTTATTGAGTATCCTTGACCCGATCAAGTAAAGGATAAACAATAAGCAACATCGAGTTTTTAAATAATTGCCCTCAACGGGGATTTGGTTATCACACTTTGAAATCATTTTATTTATAAAGCCTATGCTATCAGCAGGCGAAGCGTATACTAAGCATTTTATAAATCAAAACAGGTATCCGAGATAATATATCAAAGATGCGGTAAATGCATCAAAGTAGGATATCACACAACTCCTACACATAATGCATTATATCCGGAACATAAAAACGAAAGCTTTTTGAAATACAAGGAAATGTTTAAATGCATCCGGGGCTTGCCTTGGGGCTCAACGAAGTTAGGTTTATCGATGGCACTGTCGAGATCGGGACCAAACTCCTCACGCCGAACACCTTCTTCGGGCAAGCACACGGCTACACGAGTGGAATGCATGATTACGATGCAGTAATAAAAGAGCATGCGATCATGATGCAACGATTGTTAACCGATCTTGAGTACAACTTTCCTTCACGGTATAGTTGCACTAAGAAGGTATAGTTAGCGTCGACGACGACGGGTTAGCGAGACGCAATCAACATGAAATGCCGAAGGTCATTAGGGTTAATGACCTAGGGTCATCACTCAATCCCAAAATCAAGCAACCCTAATAGTGATTAGAGATGATTACTAATTTATTAACCATTTTTACAGTTGTCGAAAGCCACTAATTAAACATGCTAATTAAAGATTAATTAAACCCTAATTAGCTAAAGGATTAATTAATTAACACTAATTAACTAGGGTTTTAATTAAGCATAATACAAAAATTAATCAAAACCTGATCAAACTTTATAATTAAGATCATTATCATCTAATTAGCACACAAAACAAATTTTCATAATTTTTTGGACTTATATTTTAATTATTAAAAATCATGGAAGTTGCTTTTCTTAATTAAAAGAACAAATTAAAGCATAATTAAATTTTATTGAAAAACCAGAGTTAGTATTTTTTTCTCTGGTGTAGAGATTCACTCAAAGAACACAGAGCATATTTTTGCACATTTTTATTTGCCCAAATAAAATTAATACAAAAAGATGAAAACTGTGCTTTGGAAATTATATTGGAAAAAAGAAAACACTTCTCTCTCCCTCGTGGGCTCAGCATGCGGCCCGGTCGGCCCGCACGGCCCGGTCCAAAGACGCCCCCTTGCGCGCCCGCCTTTCTCTCTCCTTCTTTCACTGCCCGGCCCGGCCCGGCCCGCCAAGGCTCGGCTCGGCGCGCGCGCGCCCGCCCCGCCTTCCCTCTCTCTCTCCGACCGACACTCGGCCCCCACCCGTCGGCTCCCTCTTCTTCCTCCTCCTGCGCTGTCCCGTTCAAACCCGGGAGCACGGCGCCGGCCGGCAAAACTCATCGACGGCGGTGTCTCCGGCTACGAGACTTCGGCTTGATGAACTCCTCTCCTCCTCGCGCGACCTCGCTTTTGCTCTTACTCTTAGGCGACCACCTCGAACACCAGGGCAGACGCGGCGACAACCATGGCGGGCGGCACTGCTCCCAAGATCACCGCGGGCGAACGACGGCCCTCACCGGCGGCGCAAAGACCACCCACACACTCGTCATGCTCACGTGAACACTTCTAAGCAACAAGGCAAGCCGCGAGATGCAAGCAACAAGCACCGGTATGGCTACGGCGTTTGTCCCGGCGAGCTTCTTGCCGGCGGCAACGTCGTTCTCCGCCATGAGGACTCGTAGAGATCAAGGCGGGGGGCGGGGATAGTTTTAGGAGCTCACCCCGGACTTGGTGTGTGGGACCGATGGGGCTTGAGATGGGGCCGAGCACGGTTGCCACCGGGCGATGGTGGAGACGGCGACGCGAACTCGCGGCTCGGCGATGTTCCGCTTCACCGGAGCTTTGGTTGCGAAAAACCGGCTAGCCGAGATCGACCAGTACTCAAAGGCGGCGAGGACGAGGCACAGCACGACTTACGACTCGTTGAGGAGCTCGACCGCTTCGTGAGAGCTTGCGGCGGCGCCCGGCCGGCCGTATGGAAGAAACGGCGTCGCCGGCTAGCTTCGGGCGAGGATAGGAGGAGGTAGCAGGCTCGAGTTGCGCAAATGAGGGGCGCAGCTACCTGCAAGCTATTGCAAAGGATGGTGGAGCGAGGAGTGGCAATTTTGCCGTCGAGCGGAGGTGATCGCCGGGGCGGAGCGAAGAAGCAAAGATGGACACCTGGCGACGTGTTTGGGCTTTTAAAGGGCAGAAACACGCCGACGAACTAGCCAAATGACTTCGTGACGATGCTTAGATGGTTGGCCGAGCGCAAACGCCGGGGAAGGCGTCTTGCGGGAGCGGCTGCCACGACGCCGGCGATGGCCTCGGGCAGTAAGAGAAAGAAAATTTCTCCCCCCCTTCGGTTCTTGTAGCACGGTGCCACCTCACCTTCTTCCTTTTCAAATTACTCCCAAAAAACTGAACTAAACACCAAATTCTTTAAAAATACAGATTGTTCAAAATTTTGTGCTCTACAACTTTCATTAAAGAAGTTTTGTCAAAATCCAAATAATTTTTGAACTGCAATTCAAATTTGAAAATGAGTTCAAATTCAATTCTTTGGGATTTCAAAATTACTTTTAACTTTTGAATAAAAGATGAAAATCTCCAAAAATAAAAGTTGTTCTATTTTTCAAGACCTACAACTTTAATTTAGGAAGTTTTTCATGAAACCAAATAATTTTTGAATTGGAGTTTAAAACTCAAAAGGGGACACTTTTCAATTTAAAGAACTTTTGAAATTATTTAAAATTTTTTCAAAAACTTGAAAAACTTTATATACCAAAGTTGTAGAGCTCCAAGAGATGCACAAACTATATTTTTGAAGTTTTCCCAAATTTTGAATATTTTGAGATGAAATTGAGAAAGGGGTAAAAGCTTTTAAACTTTTTAGGGTTTTGAAAAGGAATTGGAAATTCAAACTTTGGGCAATTAATTAATGATGATGTGGTACTTTTCAAACCCAACCAATGGCATACTTTCAAAGTACAAAGTTTATACTTTAGAATAGTGCCATTGGTTAGCAACTTTTGTTTATAAAATTAATCATGGTTAGCTCACCAAAATTGAAAGTGAAATTCAATTTCCCACACTTAGCCATCAAGCTAGGGTTTGGGATTTTGAATTCTAAATTCAAATTTGATTCTTCCTTGCACCTCATTTGACTTGTAAAACATGTTTAGGGTGTGAGTTAGGGTTAGCCAAGCACTTGTGCACACCAAGGTTCATTTTAGTTAATTGCTTTTATAAATCAATTTAAACATGGAGATAAAGTTTAAATGGTATATGTATGCACATACGATATAAAAAGGCGCAAACAACCCTAGAATTGTAAACTCCTTTTATTCATTTGCATTAATGTTCTCTAATTATGAATGCTCATGCAATGATGATGATGACATGGCAGGTTTAGGCTAACGTAACACCGGGGGTGTTACATCGACCGGGCTTATTTTATTTTCCAGTTTTTGCCCCTGATACAACTCTGAGCAAACCGCCTAGCCCTAGGGATATTGTGGTCCAACTCGAACCGACTCGATGCAATCTTCGATCCGACGGCCACCGCGCCTTCTCACCAATAGCCGCCTCGATGCGAACTCCCCGATGCCGCCACGTGCAGTCCCAGGTCCGCCTCGGGACCACCGCCCGAGGATTTGAGGCTCAACTTCGAAACTTCTTCGCGGGTGGTTTCGGCCCAAACCACTGAATCCCGCCTCCGTTGATTTTGCCAACAAACCGGCCCATGTCCTTGCACTTGTCGAAGCCAAGTGCCAGCAGCGCGATCCCGCCCGGCGATTCCAGGTCCCTCAGACCAAGTCTCGATGCGTCCGCCCTTTCACCGCTCCCGGTCCATTCGGCGCGGCCCGCCATCACTTGACCTTCACCTCGCCGTTGGCCACCGCCTCCATGCTCGACACCTACACAACACAAGCCAAGGCACATGTGGAACTCGTGGCTTTCACCACCATCAGTAGCACCCCATCCGAGATGCTAGTAGTTGAATCAATCACTCATCATCACAACTGAACCACAAGTATAAACTTGTGTTCGCAGGTTGGTTGGCTGTGGCTGGTTGATTTGGGATGGAAAGTTCACTGTCCTATAATAATGCCATTGCTCACATGTAAAACGCTTGTATGAGGGTAATACATTGGGCTGATATTTTTGTCCTCATACCATGTCATGCATCATTATCTGAAGGAATCATCGTTTTTTTAAGAAAAAGATTCTTCATTTAACAATTCGTATTAAGATATATGCTTAGAGTTGGACTGCAGCGAAATACGCCGAGCTGCCTAATACAGCCAGGTATAGTTTTGTACAAAATCATGAAGCGTTTGGACGGTAGAGTATAGAAATACCTCATGGCACCCGTGCTTGCATGTTCTAGTGATTGTTATTACCTGTAGATAGGATACAGTTGCATTGGTAGACGACCACTCTGGATCTTGCTTAGTTTATCACTGTGCAAACAAAACACCTCCCTGTTTCAAAACAGTTTTGGATCATCATAATCAAATGTCGTAAAAGGCTCGTGCTTTGAGCCAAGTTTGTTGCATCCGGATTGAAATATATATAAGACCTGGAGCCGCAGTGTGGTCCTCCTCTTCTGCGCTGCGTGGGATGTGTGTCCTGACGTTTCACATGCACGCCTCGGGCATTGGCCGTTGCACGTCCGAAATCAGGCCAGAAAGGTTCTTGCTTTCCGCTCCTCCAACTCGGCATGAACAGCTCCTCCAACTCGGTCAGAGTTTCAAAGAGCTCTTCTGAGGCCTAGTACTCTTCTCCTGGTTTCTCGATTGGATGTGCTCTCCAATCTTTTTCGTGCAAAAATGAGGCTAACCTGTCTCCTTATCTCTCGCAACTTGCCTTACATTGTGTTGTGCAATTTGGATGCTTCGTTTTAAGAGGTCTAAAAAGGACTATGGATGAAATAAGAAGCTCCCACAGGGTTCCTCATTAAATTTTACCAAAATTCCGTGAGTTCAAACCTGCATTTGCATCACAGTTAGTACAATCATATACTCATGTGATTTACTTTTACATACTACTCCCTCCGTTCTAAAAAAACATGTAATTATGGAAAACGCGCCAGTCAAACAATATCAACTTTGACCAAGTTTATAACAAAAATATTAGCAATTATGTTTCAAAATAAATTTATTATGAAAATATATTTCATAACCAATCTAATGATACATATTTTGTCTCATAAGTTTAAGTGTTTTTTCATATAATTTTAGTCAAAGTTTACAATATTTGACTCCTCGGGATGTAAGAATTGCATATTTTTTGGAACGGAGGGAGTACCTGCTTGCGACTCCGCATGGGACAAGAGCCAATATATTTCTCAGAAATTACAACGGATGCTTGCCGTCCGCCAATATATTCACTATGTTGTCTGTTCTTCAACCTAAAATTATCATTACCATTTACCAAGGGAATCCAAGTTTTTTTTGGACATTGCAAGTATAAATGACTGATGCTGAATTTTGATTCCTCAGCGTACAGAACAGCATCACGCTATCGGGTGTGGACGAAATGCATCCCCTTTTCCCTTCACTTTTTATTACCAACCATTTAAAACGTGCCAAAGGGCTGATCGGTCTGATCATTTCCTTATTGTACATGCATGTGTCGTACGTTTAGCAAGCTATCATTGTTTTTTTTCACATGCCTGATGGAGCCTTGATTTCGTAAGTCTCGTCATCTTGCGTTCCATTTTTCTGTTGGTAGAGGCAACAACCATCCGAATCTGAAATTAACAATATGTCATCCTCCAAAATAGCCGGTGTAATAGGGAAACCGTGATGGTCACCCGTAATTTTTTTTTTTGACAGACACCCGTAACATAGTTAGCTCCGTCGAACTTGTGTTATTTGAGAAAGCAATTCAGGGCAGCTTAAAAAATTTTTTTTCTCTATATCCTTTCTAATTATTAGAAATAAAAAATTGGTGGAAAAAATATCTGATCCTTTTAGAGCATCTCCAACAGTTTCTATCTTATGTTGTTATTTTTATTTTTTTTGTCAAAAAACAAAAAAACTTTCTCCAACAGTTTCTCATCCTAGATTGTCATTTATCTCAAGTTAGAAAAAAGAGCCTCCATACGCACATATATGCGGCTTTCGATTCAGCGCACATCGAGGGCCGCATCCGTCCCAAGAGGTGGAAAGGTATAAAAATAATTTTATTTCTCTCTCGGGGTTCCCGATGTAAGTTTTTAAGAGGTTGAAGGTCATAAATATAATTTTATTTTTTCTCTCAAGGTTCCTAATGTAAAGTTAGATTTGGATTTGGCAAGTAAATTATGTCAAATTATTGGAGATGAGCTCTTTTTTTTACTTGGTATATCTTTTTTAGGAGTTGGCAAAACATAAGATTTGCCATGTAAAATATAAGAAACTGATGGAGATGCTCTTATAGCTTATTTAATTGGTTGCTATCTAAATATAATCATTTTTAATTCTAGATTTCTCATTAGTTAAAAATGGAAACTAAAAATAACTCTCTAGAATACACTTATACACACAAAATATAGAAAAACTATTAGAAAATGAAAATATAAAAAGCAATTTTTATACAAATATCTCTCCAATAATAAGATATAAAGTGTGTTATAGAAAGACACTTGAAAATGCTCTAATGAATAGTGCGGTAAAAACCTTATCTAGAAAGTAAAAGCCGATTAGTTGCGTCGTGGACAGTTGTATTTTGGTGAGCGAATTCCCGTGCTCTGGATGCCTATATATGCCTCAATGCTTGAAAACGTGCAGCTGCTTGCCCACGCCACAGCGACGCGGCCACACCCAGTCAACATCGAAAGATAAATCAAGACGTATAATCAAATTATAAACCAAACTTAGTACTTTGAATGTAACATGTAATATTTACATTTATGATGCTAGTAAAACAATGGTAACCAAGAAACTAAGCAATGTGCTCCTCTTTTTTCGTAGCCAAGCCCAGTTCGCTTCAGCTAAAAAACTGTTTTAGCTTATTAACCAATAGTATTTTATTTTCAGAGAACATCAGCTGTTTCAACTTTTAACGGTGTCTTGGTTTATTAGCTGACTTAAAAGTCTTGCCAAACAGCTTCTAAACCACCACGATAACTGCGAAGACTACCTTTCATCTCCTGTGAAAAAAGAGCACAAATGCTGAAACGGTGAAAAAACATCTAAAAACATATTTTTGAATGTTTAAAACAATAAAACCTGGCACATTCCTAATCCATGTTATGTATTTTTGCCGTCGGCTTCGTTCACTTCAACTTCTTGCCATTGTAGATGCGGCCGCGGCTGCAATCGAAGACCTACACAACACTTTTACTTGTGCTGGTGCTGTGCAGCTGTCTGAACATGCCTGATTCAAACTCTCTCTAGATTATTATTCCATAGATTTACTATTTTCAATGTTTATGTCACTTTCACCAGACATTTATGCCTCTTTGTCGTGGACCTCGCAAAAAGCTACCTACCCTATGCACGAAACCCAAACGTCTAATTCTAGTTCCTTCACTACCATATTATGTACTACTCCGTCCCAAAATAATAGTCGTTTTTCGGTTTTTCGTGCCACAAGTTTGACTTCGATTTGTAGAAAATACGTGTAATATTTATATCTCCGAATAATTTTATTAAAAAACTAGATTCAAAGATCTTTCCGACGATACTAATTATGATACTAATCGATAATATTTATTATTTATAAAAATTGCTGGCATTTATTTCTCGGGAAGCGAAAGCGACAGTTATTTTGGGACGGAGGGAGTAGGCTTTTTACGACCTAACAAAGAACCTAGAATTTGTTTAGATTGAGGTAAAATTCTAGATTTTTCATTGTCTTCCCATTACATTAATTTTTAAACACATGCATTGAGCATTGGTTGTAAATCACGAGGCGAATCTTTTAAGCCTATTTAGTTTATAATTAAATAATAATTACCAAATAAAACGTAAATGCTACAACACTTTAAATTGTAAAAATTTATAATCTAAACAAGGGTCTATTTCACTAAGGAAGAAATGGATTAGTCACACTAACACTAATCCTAGGTAGGACAGAATCAACGTATATACAGAACCAGTTCCGGATTCTATAAAATGATGATATGACATCGCTTAGAGCATCTTCAAGAGTTTGCTAAAATTCACTTGGCAAATATTGTGATTTGGCAACTCTCTAAAATGTATGGCAAGTGAAAAAAAGTTCCTCTCTAATAGTTTGACATAATCCACTTGCCAAATCTAGATCAAACTTACATCAAGAACCCTAAGATAGAAACAAAATTATGTTTATGTCCTTCCATCTCTTGAAAACTCACATCAAGAATCGAGGCTGAAATAAAATTATGTTTATACCCTTCCACCTCTTCTAATACGGACGGATGCTTGGCAAGCATCGAGGCGCATATATGCGGCGTGGAGGCTCTTTTTTCCCAACTTGGGATAAATGACAAGCTGGATGGGTAACTATTGGAGAAGATTTTTTTTTTGTTTTTGCTAAAAAAATAAAGATGACAACCTAGGATGGGGAACTGTTGGAGTTGAGAACAAACCAAAGATTTATAAGTGGGACCCCATGAGAATAAAAAAAAACCATTGGGTCCCCATGCGAATAAAAAAACCATCGAGCCCATAAGAACATGGCTAATAATACTGACTGTTCTTTGTTGTCAGTAGAGATTTTTATAGCCCATTTCGAAACATACTTATATAGTAGTTAGTTCTTTACTATTAATGTATGACTTACTTGTCTCTCTCACAAGTTTTTTAAAAAAGCTTGTCTTTCACCAAGTATCTTGGTTCTTGTCCAAGTTAGGAGTAAGCTTACAATCTACTTTTCCTCACTTTTATCTTTTCTCTCCTCCACCTTAACATACAATCTTTTAGTATATTTGCTCTAAAGTGATATGCTTGAGCTTTGTTTTTTATTACAAAGTTCTCTTTATTGCTGGCTATAGAGAAATGAGAGTCAGTATTCTCGATCCGATGGAGATTCTCAAGATGCTCTTGGACCTCTCATCGGGGATGCCCTTAAAGCATCTCCAATAGTTAAAAAGCATCTCCAATGGTAAAAAATCAAATGGTAAAATCAGTGATTTATTCTAAAAAAAGTTGAGGGCATATTTGTTGGAACTATTTTGAAAATATAACACCTAAAATATAGAGGACAATTTTGCAAAAAAAATCTCAAGATATTTGCAAATCACTCTTATCATTTTTATACTTTCTTTCTTTCTTATGCAATTGCATTCGAAATCTTGTCCCACTCATTATTTCTCATATCCTATGTACCTTTAGATTGGCCTATCGATATGTGCAGTGTATTTAGGCTATCCGCACTCACGTCCGGGGAGGCATCAGGGAAGCACTTTTGGCGGATGGAACCGCCGCAGCGGCGTCCCGGAATCGCCGGGCGCCGCCCGCGTTTGGCGCCGTAGCGTTCGTCCGGGGAGAGCCAGGCGTGGCGGGGGGGCCCACGCGGGGGCGTCGGCGTGCGCTTGCGTGTGGGAAAGGAGAAGGGAGAGGGGAGGGGGGAGAGAGGAAGAGGCCGCCATGGCCGGGCAGGAGAAGGCCCGGCCGTCGCTCCGCCGACCCGCCGCCCGTCAGTGACGTCGCTCAGCCACCTTGGCTGGTAGGCCCGCCCGGCCCAGGAACTGACTAGAAGCCCGTCGGCTAGCCTTGCCTCGCCGTGTCAAGCATCGCTCAGCCTTGCCCCTTGAGCCATGCCGCCCGGGCGCCCCGCAGACCGCCCGTGTCCACCCCTTCGCGTCGGTAGCCAGCCCGGGACGCCCGCCCGATGGCGAGCTTCGCGTCGACAGCGCCCGTTGCCAGCGGCGCGCGCCCCGCGGCCTGCGCTCGCAGCCCGCGGCAGGCCCCAGGCCGCCACTGCGCTCGCGGCCCACGCGCTCGCCGCCGGATGCGCCGGCGTTCGCCGCGCGCGCGCGCGAGGCGCCCCGCCAGCGCCTCGCCCGCGGCTTCGCCCGGCGCCGCAGCTTCGCCGCGCGCCAGCCGCCCGCCGCATGCGCTTCGCGGGAAAGCCCCCGCGCCTCGCCGCGGCTTCGCCGGTGCCCGCGCCACGGCTTCGCCCGAAACGCCCGGGCCGCTGCGCTTCGCGGCCAGCGCTGGCCGCCGCTTCGTGGCTGCCACAGCGCCGGAGCTGCGCCTTCGCCGCCCGCACACGGCTTCGCCCCGCGGCCGCGGCGGTGCTCCCGCGCCCGCGGCTCGCCCATGGCCCGCTTCGCCTTCCTTGCTGGTGGTGGGGTGTGCGGCGTTACTCTTGGATGGGGAGAGGAAGAAGAAAAGGAGAAAGAGAGTGTGTCGCCAGTAGAAAGAGAATGGGAATGGGAAGGGGAGGAGAGAGGGCCGGGGGAGGATGACGTGTGGGTCCTATTAAATAGAGGATGAATATAAAGGATGGGATGGATGCGGGGAAAAAGTAGTATAAAGGATGGAATCTTGATGATCGGGACCGAATATTCCTTTTAAACGATGGATTTAGAGTATGACGAGTGCGGATAGCCTTACGCGTGATGGGATCGATTTTTTCGAGTGCAGAAAGATTGAGAGTTAAGATAGAAAATTGTTAATTCACAAAAAGGTAGGGAATTATGGAAAAGTAGTTTGTTTGCAATTTTACATGCAGAAGAAAAAACAAAGATTGGGGGACATGGTTTTGGAAACTCGGAGATGCTGCAAATCCAAACGAGGATGCGGCGTGTAGTCACAGGCTGTCGGCGCTGAAGCTGTCGAAAGCTCCGCCGTGTAGCCGCCGGTGGGCGGCACGGCCACTGACTTCCGGCGGAGCCCGTACGCGGGTAGTACTCGCGGAGCCGCCGCCGGCCGGTCTCGCCGGTCGAGCCCGTGTTAAGCATGCCCACGGCCTGGCGCGCGGAAAACGACGGTAGAAAAGCCAAGGAACAGGGGCGCGCTGACGGATACGGGGATCCAGACGCTGACGTCCTGATCCCGCGCGGGCCCCGGCGTCCACTGCACCCGAGCTCTCCCTCACGAGTCACGAGGTCACGCCCCCCACGCTCTCACAGGCGCGAGCCCGACCCAGAGGTCCTCCTCCGCGCCACATCATATCATCCCGCGCCTGTGACTTTGTGACGACGCATTCCGCTTTACCCGACGCATAACGAGCGGAAAACAAATCAGAGCAATTCGACGAGGGCACCAGCCGCCACGACCACCACCACACCATGGCGGCCGCCGCCACCGCCTCCGCCTCGCCCTCGGCGTCCTTCCCCGCGGCCTCCCTCCGCCGCGACGCACGCAGGCGCTCCTGCGTAGCCGCCGCGGCGACGGCGGCGACGGCCTCTGAGGCGGCGCTCGCGGCCGTCCCCGCGGCGCCGCCGGCGCCGATGGTGCGGGTGGTGCCGGAGTCGCTGCAGCGGGAGAGCGGGTGCCTCGTGGCGGGCTTCCGCGAGCGCGGCAAGGGCGCGGGGGATGCGGAGGTGTTCGGTGACGCCGCGGGGAAGGAGGCGGCCCCGGCGCGATGGAGTACCTCACCAGCGTGCTGTCGTCCAAGGTGTACGACGTCGCGATCGAGTCGCCGCTGCAGCTCGCCACCAAGCTCTCCGACCGCCTCGGGGTCAACCTCTGGATCAAGCGCGAGGACCTGCAGCCGGTAATCGACGACGATGCGCAGCCCTTCATTTACTTATTACCCCGTCACCTTTTTTAGGTTGGCTTGTGTTCATGGACGTGGCTATTTCCGCATTTCTATTCCCAGAAAACATCATCATATCTTGGAAATGCTTGGGTTCGGATGTTTCAGCTGCTACACGTGCTTGTGGATAGATTTGCACTCGCCAATGAACTGTTCTGTTCAGTGTCATATCTTAGGAATTTGGGGGTTTACCTTGGTACTGTCGTGTGATATGTTGTTCACTGGGTTCCAACGGGATGCTTGGATTCGCAGAATCACGGGGATAGGTACTCAGACATTCCCTTTAATTCTCCACCTTGGCTCTGGTACGTTCTTGTCACGCTTTCTCCAAGAATAGACGTTGCAGGATATTTTGCACTTTTGACTTCTTATTCACTATTATCACTGATACTAGGACTTCTGAAACCTTGAGGTGGCTGTTTCTTTAGCTTACAGAGTCTGTGAAACTTGATTCCACAAGTCTATAGGAGCTTAATTTCTTTAGAATCTCAAATCTTAACACTGCTAGACTTGTGAACTGCCGCATGATTCAGGGTCTTGAGAATTTGTACCTGGTCTGCTATAATTGTTTTTTCTGTGTTACTAGCAACAGAAAAAACCACAATGAAACGACGTTATTTGCGTATTCTTTCGAGAAGAAGGAACCCTTATACACCTATCAAGATAATTTCTCTATCTAGTATTTTGCTATGCACGCGTTTTATACGTAAATAATAAGGTTCCTAATTTAATTTTATTTAGTGTTTATATGTGTAAACTCCAAATTCATGGAAAACAACTATTCCACTTCTATATTTTCTTTAGTTTTCCTCAGATTTTGTTTGCTTGGTGTACAGGTATTCTCATTCAAGTTGCGAGGAGCATACAACATGATGGCAAAGCTCTCCCGTGAGCAGTTAGAGAGGGGTGTCATCTGCTCCTCTGCTGGAAACCATGCCCAGGGCGTTGCTCTATCCGCTCAGAGACTTGGATGTGATGCTGTCATCGTCATGCCCGTGACAACACCAGAAATCAAGGTTTCTGATCTTTAGATGCGAACTTAAGACACCCCTTTACATGATTCAATTTGCTTTAGTGCTCACTGAATAACAACGTAACACCTTAATTCCAGTGGAAATCAGTGGAGAGGTTGGGTGCAACAGTGGTTCTTGAGGGGGACTCGTATGATGAAGCTCAGTCATACGCAAAATTACGATGTCAGCAGGAAGGCCGCACATTCATACCTCCCTTTGACCATCCTGATGTCATCACTGGACAAGGAACTGTCGGCATGGAAATTGTTCGGCAGCTGCAAGGTCCACTGCATGCAATATTTGTACCTGTTGGAGGTGGTGGATTAATTGCTGGAATTGCTGCCTATGTAAAACGGGTTCGCCCAGAGGTCTGCTTTCCATCTTACCATTTCTTTTTTTTCTTTTAAAATTCCTATGCTGAAGACAACAAAGTTTCTTTACATGCGTTCATGGAGACTGACGTGTCCCTGATATTTTAAGTTCATTTTTAAGTTGAATCATTTCATATTAGATCAATTTTGTTAATGTAATTTCTTTCTGGATCGTACAATGGTTTCTAGTCAGGCTGATATTTTTTTGGATGTTTTTTTTAAACATTTTTCTTTGTACAGGTGAAAATAATTGGAGTGGAACCTTCAGATGCAAATGCAATGGCATTATCCTTGTGTCATGGTAAGAGGGTCATGTTGGAGCATGTCGGTGGGTTCGCTGATGGTGTGGCTGTCAAAACTGTTGGGGAGGAAACATTTCGCCTGTGCAGAGAGCTAGTAGATGGCATTGTTATGGTCAGTCGAGATGCTATTTGTGCTTCGATAAAGGTGAGAACTATACATGTGGGTGTTTTACTGAAGACCTAACATGTTATAGTATGAACTCACTTCGAGCTCAGTATACAGTGCTCATAAAAGGAAGATAGTAATTTTGTTGCACCAGTATTCTCTGCTGTAGTGGTCTGTCAATATAAACCACCCAGTCATGAGTTTTTTTTTCTTTTTTGTTTAAGTTACACGTTCAAAACACTATCTAGGGGGAATGTCATATAATGTTACGTCATGTCGTATAATGTTACATCATTAACTGTAATCTAGCTTCAATTCCTGTGATGGTAGAGTGTCGTCTAATTTATTCAGGTGTTTGGCGTAGTGTGGATATGCATATGGGATGTATAAATATTATGCAATGTCTATCGCCTTCCAATCTTAAATTCGTACTCCTATCATCCTTCTTCACCAATGCTGCATTGTATGTGCATTTTGCTCCTTCTATATCCTTGGTGCTGAAATATGTCTTTTCATGTGTGCAGGACATGTTTGAGGAGAAAAGAAGTATCCTTGAACCTGCTGGTGCCCTTGCATTGGCTGGGGCTGAAGCCTACTGCAAATACTATAACTTGAAAGGAGAAAGTGTGGTTGCAATAACTAGTGGGGCAAATATGAACTTTGATCGACTTAGACTAGTAACTGAGCTAGCTGATGTTGGCCGAAAACGGGAAGCAGTGTTAGCTACATTTCTGCCAGAGGAGCAGGGAAGCTTCAAAAAATTCACAGAATTGGTATGCCTTATGAGGTAGTTCTGCCAACACATAAGTTTAAGATCCATTTCATGTCTTATGGTCTCTCATTCTGCAGGTTGGCAGGATGAATATTACTGAATTCAAATACAGATATGATTCTAATGCCAAAGATGCCCTTGTTCTTTACAGGTACATATCAAATTTGTTGTTTTTTTTTTTTAATTATGCACCCATCAAACTACCAAAATTCTTTACCTTGACTAAGATATATATTTTTAGTTTATTTATCTTAGATTTTATTTATTATTATGTACAGAAACGGTTAGATTAGATGCTTTTGTTATTATTTGTTACAGTGTTGGCATATACACTGACAATGAGCTTGAGCAATGGTGGATCGCATGGAATCTGCGAAACTGAGGACTGTTAATCTTACTGACAATGATTTAGCGAAGGACCACCTTAGATACTTTGTAAGGCATCTTTCACACTCATAGCTGCTGGCAAATTATTTTTGTCAAAGAGATCAATTGTAATTTTAGTTCATGTTTAGTGCTATATGGCAACAATTGACTGGATTGCATTGTGTGACATAGGACACCTATCAAAATTGTTTTAGTTACCTCGCGTCCATGTTTGTGCAAATATTCTGCTATTTTGTTCGTGATTTCTCATTATCAATTTTTCAGATTGGAGGCAGATCAGAAATAGAAGATGAACTGGTTTACCGGTTCATTTTCCCGGAAAGGCCTGGGGCCCTTATGAAATTTTTGGACGCGTTCAGCCCTCGTTGGAACATCAGCCTTTTCCATTACCGTGCACAGGTACATAATGAGTTTTGTCTGTAGCCTTCTTATAATAGTTTTATTATGCAATCTGATAATTTGAAACAATGATATTTTTTCTACTTCTTTGAAAGCCAGAACCTGAACAGGAAAAAACGTCTCTGCTCTCAAATGATCATATGCCCCTTTCCATTTCAAACATTAGAAAAAAACATATGCCTTGCTGAAGTTTTTCTGGGACGTGTATATTACTTGTATTGATGGTACTAAGCAATGGAGAGAACCAACAAGGGTTGCAATTATATACATTTCATCATCTGATCTAATTCTTTTGTGCAGGGTGAAACTGGAGCAAATGTATTAGTTGGTATACAAGTGCCACCTGCAGAGTTCGATGAATTCAAGAGTCATGCTGACAATCTTGGGTACGAGTACATGTCAGAGCACAACAATGAGATATACCGGTTGCTGTTGCGTGACCCAAAGGTCTAATGTCATATGCCTTTGCTCCCAATAATAAGTTGGTGACACTTTTCAAGGAAGATTCGACTCCGTAGGTAGAAGATGCAAGTTTCTTCTAAAGTTGAAATGAAGCCATCACCAAATGTAGCTTCAGCGTGACATCTGTTTACTCAGTTAGATCATGTATTGTATCAGTTGTGTATCTTTGTTGTTGTGCTTCGTGATCTCAGTTTACCAGTTTGCGGCACCTAGAGTTTGCCAAATAATGATAACCAATATGTTATCTAAGTATCTGATAATAATTATATGTAATTGTGATTTGGGCCGCATCACTGCTGTAAAGTGTGAACCCTTGTCTCTTTGCAATATTGAGTTGTCAACAAATTTGAGCAAGATTTGAATGTTCTTTTTTGTGTGTATAACAAGAGTTGTCAGAAAAATGGATGAAGGCATATTAAACCTCCTTTGTGTCGTTTGCTTTTGTAAAGTTTAAACTACGAGAAAATATTTCATTTTATTAGCACTATTATCATGTAAAGTAAACCGTGTCCGGGAGAGTGCCCAGCTTTATTTTAGAGAATGCATATCATCTGACAAGAGAGTGGGAATGTGTGGTCTAATGTTTTGATACGTTGTTTCGATTGGATGGATGGTGTCATGATGAGAGAGCGATACCGTGTCAATCGTATTGTTGATTTGATGCTGTGTACTTATGTTGCCATTACTCAGAGTTGCAGCGGTTTACTGAAACGGTGGGGCGACTGTTAGTTGTAACGTCGATTGGTGGTTAAGCTCGACTGCTGGAGTCACTTGTCACGGACAGTAGCATTTCCTGGAATGTATATGTATGAATAACCTAGATCTAGAGGACTGTTGCTACTTCCAGTTTATTTTCCTTTGTCTTGTATATTGACATATTGTCCCTGCTAGACTTGCTTGGCT
>JADLZL010004462.1:0-32525 GCA_015844335.1 Chrysopogon serrulatus | reverse complement strand
CCTTCTTAATCAAATACACATGAAGGCGTGTCCTAGAAAAAAAACTTGTCGGCGCCGGCGGCGGCCCTTACAGTGCCACGGTGGGAACGCCATATGGGCGCATGGTGGACCGGTGGCAGTGTCTGATAAGACATTCCTTCCACACACGATTTGCTTGCGGATCTTTGTCTATCTCAGCGTCCCGCCCGCTTTGGCGCCGCGCCGATAATCCGGCGTCTGATGGCGGTAAGGCGTCTAATAATCTAGCACGAAGGATCGACACGACATCATTTCACCGGCCTGCTCGACGCCATGAATGTCAGAAAAATCACCAATTCACACATGTAAGCACAGACGCAACATGTACAGAGCAAGCAAACAAATAGATCAGCTCACTGTTAACGCTGCAAAGCATGTCCATGTCGCATGTCGTTTAAATGTGTTACTGGTTATTACATATGAAGTATAGAAGGACCATGTATCACAATTCATAGCAAATCGCTCTTGAGAATAGGCACAACCATTAGCAACGAAAGCAAGTCGGCGGCAGGGCTCCTCATGAACAGGGTTAAAGAATCCTGAGGCTCAAATTTTCAGTCTTTCAATATCATGCCATCACCACCCGTACCAAAGTCATGAAGGAACCTGAAATAAATGGGATTGTTAGCATAGGCAGAAGAACAGACACTTCTACCTCAGATTTCAGAAATCGGCAAGTTCAATAGGTTCTTAGTTGTTACCATGTATCGTCTGGCTTGCCATTCTTCATGTCCATTCCATGTCCGCAGTCACACATGGTCGATTGGTGTAGATAGATCCCAGGTAGAGAAGCTCCAACACGTGCCAGACCAATTGTGACCCGATTAGCCGGCTGTTCGACCTGCCAAGCTATGTACTCTCTCTGAGCCCATCCAGGAGGGATGTCAAACTCTGAAGATGCACCATCCTCTTCGTCATTATCCTTTGGACTATTATCCCCGTCTGTATCCTTTGAGACATCATCCTCACCCTTATTGCACTTGCACTCCTCAGGTAGCTCGTCAGGTGCAGGTGCCTCGGTGGACCGCAAATCCATGTACCAATAGCTATGTGAAAATGAATCAAAAGCTCTTTCAGGCGGGCGAGCGACTCTGTTGCACCAGCGAATCACCATAATATTGTCCCCCTCAATGATCGGCTTGAATCTTGGTTCATGGAGGTCGGTCATTTTTTGTAGCCCCATCTCAAGTGCCATGGCATGCCACAATCTGGTCCACGTCTCCTACTGGACCAAAGATAGTATGAGAGCACCTCACCTTTGTCATTGTAGAATATGCCACCAATGCTTTGGCGGGGCGGCCCTTGAACAGCCAATTCCATGGAAATTGAGCTTGATCCAACCCTTGGGAGGAGGCGACCATGTAATCCGTTTCATTGCCGGGAGGCGGTGACGGAAAACAGGTCCCCGAATGGAGTATCATCATTCTGCGATCACATGTATCTTCTCCGAATGGGCGTGATATTCGCTCTTCCCCGTGCATACGGAGGGCAGCCACATGGTAAAAAACAATTGAGGAAGAACGATTAATGATTTTTCCACTTGAAATGGCTTCTTGGTCTAAAATTTTCATTCGAGAATCTGATAAGAAAAAGTAAACACATGTTAAATAGCTAGACATTGGACTCAAGCTTTCAAGATCTTACTCAAAAGAAAGGAATGAGTTATACTCCGCCTCCAACGTGAAGTTATGGTAAAATTTCTCCTTGAGTGTCGACCACAGAGAGTCGATTCGCCATTAAAAAGAAGAATAGGAAGAAACCAAGCATAAGCGGACAATCGAAAGCGTAAGAAATACTTGGCAATTTTGAGTATATGTCCATATTATCATCTACTTCAACAAACTCCACCTTCAACTCACAAACACCATCTAATTCCTCATTGGATTCTCCCATAGCAATGGCTTCATGAATGTAATCCACGGTTGCCCACGTGAACCTGTCCCTTTCCAAAGCTAGGGAATCCCGATCTTGGGTACATCCACGGTTCCGGTTTTCAAATGCACCATAAGCACTTTCCACACTGTACTTCAACCCATAGGAAACCAGAATCAACTTTTTAAATTGTTTCGGAGAGAAGTTTGATTCCACAAGATTCCCCATGAATTTCAGACCTGGAACATAGAAAAAACTGTTGGCTTCTCCACACTTCTTTGGCACTGCTCATTAACTAGAAGAACTCTTACTCCCAAGTCGAAGCAAGCCTTGACATCAGCTGGCGAGAGCGCTGGGTCATATATTTCAATGTTGCCAACTGGAAATACTTTATCTTCCTTTAGAAGAAGAGCTAAAAACAAGCTGATACTCGAGACCTCATGTCAAATTCAAAGCTCCCAAGGCCATAAATTACCAAATCCATGCATTCATGACTTCCCAACATGCTTGAGATATGATCTCCAATACTTGGATTTTCCTTAAGCTGATGAATGAACTTTTCATACAGTGAAGAACTCTAACATCCAGCATAGTTTCATGCACTTCTTTAACTATGCTCACCGCTTCCTTTAAGTCTTTATCCTCAATGTATGCATCATTAGGATTTAAATACCATCTAGTTTGATGAAAAAACAGACCATGAATCAGTCAGTGAGGTTGCTGATGACAAATAGCAGATACAATTCACAATGAGAGTTAGGACACATTTACAGATTTACTATTACACAGCAATGCACTATGCCCTCTCTACAACAATATCTATGCACTTCTGGCTGTAGCAATATCATGATTGATTAAGCAAATCTCACTTGGAAGTTCAATGATAAAAGAGAGCCAATATTTCCATAACCAAATCTAGAGAAGCCCCAAAGTGAACAAAAACATAGATGATCTGAAGGAGCTCACATTGTAACACACAAAGAGCACTTTCATTCCACAAACCTAAAATGTACCAGATTCTTGCATGCAGTATATATATATATTTTTTAAAAAAATAAGTCATGGATTTTAGTGATCAGATAGCAGGGGAACAAAATTGTTTCAAAGAATATTTCAGCAGTTATATGCAAATCATAACAGAAAAAATTAATGTAGACTATTACCACTTCAGGTTAACATCATCAGTGAAGAAATAAGAACTAGCACTGCAGCAATATCATTATTGGTAAAGCAAATCTCAATTAGAGTTCAATAGTATGAGGAAGCCAAAAGAAATCAATAACCAAATGTAGCGAAGCCATGAAATGGGCAAACAACTGATCAAAATCAGTTTAGCAATTAGTACACAGACCACATTTCAGACCAGAAAACTAATATTTATTCATCAGTTTATTGTGTATGTAACATTTTGTTTTAAGTCATTGATACAACACGAGGAAAAACTGAACCAAAAAACATGTCAGGGTGTAAGGATCTTAGCAGGTACGTGATCTTACCCTGCTAACTGAGCATCATAGTTCATTTGAACGTTCACTGTGCTCCAAACTCTCTTAGGACAATTCACTGCAACAGAGAAAGAGGCAACAAAACATCAGATCCAACTATATAAAACCACAAATACGTATATGTTTTATGGACGAAATATGAACAATTGTACAGCAGAACAACAACCTGGCACAAGATGGTCCATGTCAATGTCAGGATCAAAGTGGAATACATGAACTGAAAAGGAGCTGGGAAGAGCACTAATCATGTCATGTCTCTCTGTATTAGCAATGCAGTACATGCATCTGCATTCCTCTTCCTCCTGTGAATGGTCACAATCTTTTTCTGAAAGAAATGAATCGTCACAATCTTTGGCTAGTTCATCATCAGGACCATCATCTCCCCAGAGAGGGCTATCGAGCAAACCATCGATTTCTGAGCACAGCTCAATCTCACGCACATACTCCTGAATTGCCATCACCCTCCTCACCTTCTCTCTCTGCTCGGTGACACCAAACTTCTCCTGCTTGGACATGCTGAGCTCAAGCATCTTGACCATGGTGCCAAAGCTGTGCCCGAGCAAGACTATCTTGCCGAGCTGATCCGTGCTCCAGTTCAAGGTGAGCAGGTTTTTGAAGAAGACGTGGTCCGCGTACGGCATGAAGATGAGCGTCGGCCCACGAACTGGCTGGCACTGCTGGACTGACACGGTAACGACGCAGCCCAGCTCCTCCATGGCTCGGCGCTCCACGGGGGCCACGGTCGGGCACACCACCTCGACGTCGCCGATCGCGTCGGGGAACGCGTCGCGAAGGAGAAGGAGCACGGCGAGGCGGAACCGTGGCGCCCAGCTGTACTGCGCGCCGCCGAGCCCGTAGGCCATGACGCGGAGCCGCCCGCCGCCGGGCCCGCCGCGGACGCGCGCCAGTGCGTCGCGGAACGCGGCATCGGAGGCGAAGAGGTCGGAGAGCTTGGCGAAGAGTGTGGACGACGCGGCCAGCTCCGTGGCGAGCCGCATGGAGGCCACGAGCCGCGCGTGATCGCCCATCACGAACTCCTCCATGACCAGGCCGGACGACGAAGAACATGCGTCACCTGCAAGCGCGCCCGCACAGAGAAACCAAGATCACGGCATGGAAAGGGCAGACATTTCAGCAAAGAAAACCCCATGATCGACGAAGACGATGAAAAAAGAGGACGCTTGCTGTTTACCAAGAACGGCTCGTGCTTCCTGATCAGGCTCCATCGTCTTCTCCGCCACAGCGCCAGGATCTGGAGCGAAGAGAGAGAGAGAGAGAGAGAGAGAGAGAAGAAATCAGTTGATTGATGTACGTATGCAACGCAGCTCACAGGAATGGGGGAGATAAGCAGATGGATCGATTACCAGGAGCAGGAACGGGGGGTGGTGAAGCCTTTCCCATGGAGTTACCCATCGCAGCGGGGTGAACAAGGGTTTAGGCTATCCGCACTCTTCGTACTCTAAATCCGTCCTCTAAAAGGAATATTCTATCCTGGTCATCAAGATTCTTCCCTCCATACCATCATCTCCCGCACTCATGCATCCTCTATATCTCTAATCTATATCATGGAACCCACACGTCAGCTTACTTTTTATTTCCCCACCGTCTCCCCCTCCCCATTCTCTCTCCTTCCCAAAGCAGCCGCCTCCAACTCTGTCGCCATCGCCTGCTCCAGCTCGCGAGGGAGCGGCGGGCAAGCGAGCTCCACCCCGTTGGCCGGGCGAGCTCCGCCCCAATAGTGGGCGGAGGGCGAGGGCGCCCGGCGGCCCGGCTCCTTGGCCAAGGCCGGCGGCGGCCGCCCCGCTCACTGTCCTCCCATTCTCTCTCTCCCTCTCTCCTCAACCCACGCGACCCCGGCGTCCGGCGTCAGCGTCTGCAGCGGCGCTTCGCGGCCGCGAGGGCAAGGTGAGGGGAAGGGAGAACCTCGGCGGACGGGCGCGAGGGCGACGCGAGGCGGAGCTTCCTTGGCGGCCGGGAGGCGGCGGAGCCTCCCTCGAATCGACGGCACGCGACATGGCACGGCGGGCGGCGGGAGTTTGTAAGCGATAAGGAAAGCACGCTGGGCCGACGTGGCGCTGTGGGCGGGCGATGAAAGCCGGGCTGGCCGGCGTCACGAGGCCCAGGGCGGCCAAGCTCGCGCGCAGAGGTAACCAGCGAGCGCGAGACGCAGCGGGGCAGGGCGCGCAGGAGGCCCAGGGGTGGCGCGCCTGCGCTGGCCCGCAGCGGCGGCTCGGTGCCGGCCGCGCTCGATCACGGTGGCGAAGCCGCACTGCGCCCGCCGCCGACCCCGCGCCGCGCTCCCGCGAAATAGTGGTGGGGCTGCATGGGCGACGCCGACGGCCGTCAATCTCCCCCGGCGACGGGCCTCACGTCTCCTCCCCTGCGCTCGGCCAGGCGCGCACGGCCAGGGCGGGCGAAGCGCGGCCGTGCACCTGCGGCGCGCACGGCCATGGCGGGCGAGCGCGGCCGCGTCGGCGAAGCGCACGGCCAGGAGGCGAAGCTCGGGCCGCCTCCGCGCGCATGGGCAGGCGGCGCCGGCAAGCGTGCCTCAAGCTCCCTTCTTCCCCCTGCTTTGCTCTCCATCTGCCCTTGCTCGGCCCGCACGCCCGGCCGCCTTTCTCTCCTTCGCCCGGCCTCACCTTCTCTCTCCCGCGTGGGACCCGCGCCACGCAGCGCGTCCCGGACGCCCCGCTACAACGCCATGCTTGGCGGACGTCGCGGTGATTCCGGATGGGCGCGGGCGATTCCGGACGGGCGCGGGCGATTCCGGACGCCCATTGCCGCAAATTTCCCATACGGAGTCCGGTGACATGGCGTGGTACCGGGTGATGGTTCAAGACGCACTGCGGATAGTCTTAGGTGGGTTTTGCGGGTTGCTTGGCTTCGCTCTGGTGGCAGCCGGAAGAAAAGCACAGTGTGGGGAGGAGTGGTTTCGTGTTGGGCTTCCGGTTTCGCGGAGCAGTTTGTCTGGCGCAGAGTTTGTCAGAGATATTTTGTTGGTTGCTTCATGTATAAGGCTATCCGCACTCTTCATCCTCCATATTCACCCTCTAAAAGGAATATTCTATCCTGGTCATCCATATTCTCTCCTCTATACCATTTTCCCCGCACTCATCTATACTCTATAACATCCTCTATCTAACGTGGGGCCCACTTATCAGATTTTTTAATAATAAAAACCCCCTCCCTTCCCTTTCTCTCTCTCCCTCCCTCCCTCCCGGCACTCCCTCCCTCCTCCCCGCCGGCTCTCCCTCCCTCCCGGCATCCCTCCCCCCGCTGGCGCTCCCTCCTCCCTCCCATCACTCCCTCTCCCGGCGGGGGCAGGCAGGCTTGGCCCGGCGCCGTTGCGTCTGTGTGGGCCGAAGCGGGCGTCTTGCGCAGCTGGGGCGAGCGGGCGAGGGCCCGGCGGCCCAGCCTTGGCAGGCGGGGGCCGGTGGCAGCTGAAGCTGGCGGCCGGGTGGCTCGCTCCTCCCTCCCGGGCGCGGCCTCGGGCCTGGCGAGAACGGCTTGGTCGGCGAAGCCCAGCGGGGGCCCGGCTGGCCCCGGCGGGTCGCCTCCTCCTCTTCCCCGACGCCGCCCCTCCCTCTCCGGCCCGGGAGCAGGGGCGGCGTCCCTGCTCCCTCCTCCACCGCGCCAACGGGAACGGCTTCCCCACCGCGCAGGGGGACGGGCGGGTCGCCCGGCGCCCCGGCGCCTGCCTCGAAAGCACGCGTGGTGGGGCCGGGCGAGACGCCGGGGGTGAGCTGGCGGCATCCCTGACGAACGCTTCGACGCCGATTTCCCGGACGGAGGAGGCGACGGCGGATGAGTCTGGCGGTATCCCGGACCCCGCTGCGGCTCTTTCACGCGCTATATGCGTGTACCGGGTTCCTTTACGGGGGCCCTGCGAGATAGTCTAAGGTTGCTCTTCGTATCATCTGCTGCCGGGTTCAAGTTTTAGCGAAATTTTATCAAAATTTTGCGAATTTTGATAATTTTCGGGGTGACCAAAAGAAAAGTCTGAAAATTCATATATATTACACTAATGCATATATGTTATAGAGTCTAGACGTATATTTTCTGTTGTTTATGTACTTTCTCCATTTCAATTTATAAGACGTTTAATTTTTACACTAAATTTGACCATTTATTTTATTTAAATTTTTTTTGTAAAATATATTTTTTTGCCTTGGCTTGCTTTATCAATAAAAAAGTTCTTTAAAAATAATTTAAATTTGATAATATTTATATAAATTTTTTAAATAAAACGAGTGGTCAAATTTGATGTCACAAAAGTCAAATGTCTTATAAATTAGGATGGAGGAAGTACTCAACACTAGAAGTATAGTCATAAAGCATACTAATATGTTATTTAGATCTATTTTTTAGAAAAAAAAATCATACTGTTTATAAGTCTAAAAGATGTTGAAATTTTGACAGAATTTCAGGGATGCCGAAAAAAAAATCCTCTCACATTCTTCCTGTCTTTCATTGTCAATTTTCATGCTCCCTCGATCTCAAATACTCCTATAATAAAACTCACATTCATGAGAAATTAAACAATGCCAAATTACCACACAATACACCTGTTCATCACGTAAAAAAAAGAAGAGATCGATACAGAGACATACAGTTGCGTGCATCGTGCACTCCAACTATAGTAGTACAGTAGAAATTAAACGTGACAGACACGGAACTCACAGACTGAACACAGATCTTACAGCACGTGAACACGCCCGTCAGAACATGCGCCGGTACGCTTGCCTCTTCTTAGATCGCCTGTGCTGGCGGAAACAGATTTTGCCGCTGGCCGGCGAAGCATGCAGACGAGCCGGCGTTGCCATCGGCGTCGGCAAGGGGCGCGAGACGCGGCGAAGAGAGCAGCACGGACCACCTGAGGCACACGGCACGGCAGGCGGCGACGGACTTGGACGACAGCCGCCGGAAGACGTTCGCCAAGACCTCGTTCGACGCCGGGCCCTGGGACCTCATGACCTCACGTCGCCTCGACAGCTTCCTCCACAGCGGTTTTGAGGCCGGCAACCCACTCCACGACACGACGGTCGGCGTCGGCGTGACGTCCCTTGGCGGTGCCGCGGTCGTCGTCATTGTCATGACGTTCCTCTCCTCTGAATTATTATGGCTTCTAGTTGTACATGTAGTTGTATCCAGGCAGGACTCACGGCTGTAAACGTGAACCGGGGAGGATTCATGCTAACACAATATACACAGCAACGGTGGTTTCCAGTGGTGGTTTCACTTGTGCCATTCAAACTCTGCTGGTCATCACATTCCTATCCAAACCACGTGACGGCATTCATATACAGGTTAACCGTAAACCATCTGGACTTCAAGCAGCACCTTATGCCATGTCCTATCTCATAAACAATTAAGACTATGAATGCACGGCAGACACTGGATTTTCCTTCTCTCGTGATTTTTCATTACATTTTTCCTTTTGTGAAGCAACGGTGTTAGCACTAGATTTATAACTCAATCTCAGAAACACTTGAGAAACATGCTCTGAGTGGCTACAATGTCCCCGCAGCTGGTACCAACTGCATTGCACATCGTGGCACTCAAGGCGTGAAGGCGAACCTCATTTTCTTTGGACAGTGAAGTGGAAGCCCATGGGTTCTCGATATTCACCCGTTCCATGGCACCGGAGGCAGTAATCCAGTCCACTACCACCACAAATTCGACACCTGAGAAAGAGTGGTGAGGTTTAGCATTTAGCACAATCATGGAGGACAGTATACTAGCTAAGACTCAATTGTGTGCCCACCATTGTGGCCATTCGCCCTTTGGAAGCATGACCAGATCGGCATGGTTTGTTCTTCCTGTAAATCCCAGACCAAATTTTGATAAGACAACACCACTCTGATGAATGATTGTAGTACAGCAGAAAATCACAAGATAACACAGAGATGGACTAAAAGAGACCTCGGCCAAAACAGTTTCGGCAGTCTATTCTCCCTGTGCCTTTGCAGATGGTGCAAGGAGGATCGGGTCGTTTTGGTCTCTCCCTCCTAACGTTTGACTGCAACCATAATTTCAATTAGCAAATCAAAAACAAATGTGCATAACACATATTCTGCTTAAGTTTACTTCAAAAAAAAATATTCTGCTTAAGTTGTGATCTTTGTCAGTTTGTACAGGTGAAGATATCCTAGTTTTCATATTTTTTTAGGGTCAACAGGGGGAAGACTCCCCACCTAAAATTACATTAAAATGGGGAATAGCCCGAGTCGACCCAGCATTGGATATAAAAAGCAGCAGTGGCATTTTTCCACGCTGAAGTTATTTATCTAGGAGATTCTTACACTGGGAATAAAGAGATACACCAGGACACAACAACTCCAACATCACCATGCGGTAACTGGCAGAGAAATACAACTATATACAGCAAGAGTTAGCAGATATGGGCACTGACAGGTGAAGAGCATGGCACCTTAAGCCAAGTGTCAGTGTTTTATGACCAGCAACACGTGGGGCATTTCTGAACCTCAATTATTTGGCACATATGCAATGAATCAGAGCACAGGTGTAGAGGTTAATTTAGTACAGACTAACTCCTCTACAGAAAAATGTTCAGTAAAGCCTGAGGAGTAACTGTTCTCTGGAGCCTGTAAATTAAACTGAAGACATGACTTTTGTTAAAGCACATGCTGCTGTATATTCACCTCTTTTTAGGTCTGAACCCCCAAGAGACATAAGGGCACTGGCAGTCTGACAGGTAAAAAGCATGGGAGCATTTCCCACCTTGATTATTTGCCAAATATGCAACAAATTAGTGCCCCCAAGTGCAGAGGTTAATTTGGTACACAAGATTTCATCCTAAAGAAAAATGTAGATGCTGCCCCCAATTCATAAGAGTACTGCAAAATTCAGCAAACCCACGAATCGCTAAGCATTTAAATCTGTTAAATAAGCTAAACTATGGGCTTGACTTGTGCTAATTGTCTGAAAACAGGCTGCTGTATATTCACCTTCTCTGCATAGACCAACATATTCCTCTTTGTACAATCTAAGCCTCTCCCTCTCCTATCTACTTTGTTTGTTTCTAGTCGGTGTATAGCTGTAAACACAACACGACTATGTTCAATCAAAGGAAACATTGCAACAAGAGCAAAGCGTCTGATTTCTATAGCTACAAAAGGCAGTGGAATCATCAGAGCATTTGTTTTTAGAGTGTGTAGTGTGTACAATGCATAATAGCAAGAATCACCTGATTATTACTGCATAAACAATCAGCAGCGGTCAATTTACACAACATCCATTACCCCGAGTTTCAGAGAAGTTAACAAAGCTGCAACAACCAAATATGAGGTTTCTGTACACGTCCACCTCCATCGATCTGTTTTCTGGATGTAATTTTGGATTCTGACTGTTTGTGCAGCACGCAGACCAATTAAGAAACGCCTTGCTCCCACACTACGCAGTAAAAGGATAACAGGAAGCTACGGCAACCAAGGCTCAGCTACGTCTCTCCCCCACCTAGCACTAGCAGGGGTTCGACGAATTGCGGACGTGAACGGAACCAAGCAGCACAAGTGGGAGAGACCAATACCTCAGTGCGGACGATCCACGACGGCTTCGATACGCCCAGTCGCTTCGGGGCGCCTTGAACCCCGGCGAGTGAGCTCGAGGGAACCTGAGCCGGCGGCGACCCCAGGCAACCGGGGCCGGTCCTCGGCGCCGCAGCCATGGGCAGCGACTGGCCAATGGCTGCGGTTTGGAGTAGTGTGTGTTCTGGACTGTTCGTTCATCTCGAAAATGAACTTTCTTCAGATTCTTCCGAGTTATCCTTGCACGGCGACTGGGCCGGCCTTCGTGGGCTCTCGACAACTCTATCTCTAGAATCTTTTTACTTTGGCCCAATAAAAGACTAACAATATTTTAAAAAACAAAAACGATATAACACGGGCGATCATGATTTTTTTCTGGATGCTAAAGTTTAAGGAATATCCATTTCTACTTTGACCTGGTATCATGAAAACAAAATGAGTTTATTTAAGCTTTTCTTTGTCCACCCTACACGAGAGATCTAGGACCTCCAAAAATCTTGTAAAATTTCAAGTACATGCTAAAAAATAAGGACGACCCATTTTGCTTGGATCTAACATCTAGGTTTTGCAATTTTAAAATTTAAATTCTTCCCCAAATGCTATATTTGAGTTCTGCTCAAGTTATTGAACCCTGAAATGATTTCCAATTTTTTTTTTTAAAATCATGTAGATTCTTGGTTCAGAAAGTTATATTTTATCATGTATAATTTTCTAGCATACATTCTCGAGTGAAATTCAAGTTCAATAACAAAATGCTTGCTCAAAGTCAGGTTTTAATGTGAAATCAAATAAAAAAAGGGTTCAAAATAAGCTAAAAACTCCATGGATGCTAAAGATAATGCACACATGTGATGCATTTAATACATGAAATGTAGAATACATGGTAATTTAAGTATTTTTGAGAGTTTTTAAATTAAATTATCTCTATACCTACATTTATATCTATATCTATCTATCTATCTATCTTCCTATCTATCTATCTATCGATCGCAATCTATCTTTCTATATACACTGTAATGTAAACCGACCAATTTATAAAAGCATAAGTGAAAAATTACTGCTACGCAAGCAATTGTCACACTTAAGCCTTTATAAACCGGTAGTCCGGAAATCTCGAAGGATTTCAAACCAAACATCATCAACCAAGATCGTATCGGCTTAGCGTCACCATTCGCATATTACATCATTTCGCAAATAGTTCAACAACATCGAGTGTGGAAATAAAGTTATTACAAACCGAGTTCTTTAAATCCAAATAGCGAAAACGAGATAGTTTTAAAAGCTCAACCCAACTCACACATTTGAGATTAATACTGATTACCCGGCTTCGATAGTCTATCCATCAAAAGCAGTTGGGGGAGAATATTAAGATTAACCTTGCCCAAGGCCTTCTAATCCACTGGGAAAAGACAGTCTCGCGATGCATTCGTGGTAGGTATGCCCGTCTGCACAAACAACAAGCGGGAAAAAACCACGAGTACGAGAATGTACTCGGCTAGACTTACCCGACCGACTCAAAAGAAAAAAAGACTCCAAGGAGGAATGATAGGCTTTATCGGGAGGTAGCTCGACTCATTTTGCATAAAAGCAAAGTAGTAATGTTTAAAGTGATAGCTCGGCTTAATCATCCCTATTTATGCTAGGTGAGCAGCTATACTATTCGTCAATGTAGTATATCAATCATGATTAAGCAAGCAAGTAGTATCCATAATCATATATATCGCCTTAACCCATCATCATCATTAACCACATTCCATAATCATTACTACGATGGTGCGCTCAAGTCAAGTGTTCACCGCCCGAGAACGATGGCGATTCGAATCGATTACTACGAGCTCGGGGGGTATTCCTCATGCAAACCACACTCACCCGCTAAAGTGGGCTACAGTCACCATGGCACGTATCCGGGAAGACAAGCACGCGGACTCGCATGGAACCACCGTGCCGGGGGACCGCCTCGACGCCTTAGCCGACCATGCTTTGGACCTCGGACTTACTCTTGGCGCCCCCGTGGTCCCCATCCATCTCCAATACGGTGCGAACGGTCGAGAACCGGCCCGGATAGTGTTGGGCTTCCAGCGGTCGGAACGACTTATCCGGCCAGCCTAAACATGAGGCATGCGTTCAACATGACTTGCGGTACAACAACGATGCGGTCCTTAACCGACACAGACGGAATCACTATGGTCCAACAACCCCACAAGACTCCGTCCGGTCTCCAATTATCAACCATAGCCATTAACCAGATGATATCAACATAAGCTTTTCCATCAATCATAGGTAACCACCTATCTCGCGGATGACAGAAAATCACCCGACTTCTACCGTCTAAGCAGGCTAGGCATAAAACTCGCCCTAGACTAGCAGGGTATATCAAGGTAGGATAATCAATGGTAAAGCAAGGATATAATGCAGCAACGGTGTCACACGACTCCTATACTTAATGCAACAATCATAAAGCATAATTAGACCGTTAGAAAGCATAGGTAAGTAAATGCTCGGTGCTTGCCTTGCACAAAAATCGGTCGCGCGGTGGTGCAGGCACTCTGGAAGCTCCTCCTCTTCTCCTTCCTCTTGCGGCACTTCTTGCTGCGGTTCCTCCTGGCGATTCTCCTCGATTTCGAAAAAGGGAGGTCCTCTTGCGAACTTTTTGTATGATGCGATGCACGTGCATAAGTATCATGAATGCACAACGTATGATGCTCATGGATGAAGATGATTAATAAATTATTTGACAGTAGGGTGCATATCTCTTCTCTACTAACAACCTAACTTATTTACTGAGTATGTGCAAATCTCTTCTCTAAACACTTAGAGAAGTGCATCAAGAAGAGTGGTGTGGCTCGGCACACACACATACTCACAATACATAATAAGAGAAGTACTACTACTCATAACCAGATATCACATTTCAGTTGTGGTACTTCAATGCATGACCAGCAAGCATAACTTAATTGAAAATGCACAAGAATTGATATAAAAGTCATTAAATCGTTTAATCCAATTACTTATCATTTCATGTGAATAAATAGGCTTGAACTGTGACCTCTGTCTAAACAGTTCAGAAAATTCTACAAAAATTACAGGAGCTACACTATGCTATAACAGAGCCATGATAAATTTTTCATCACATTTTACCAAGTACAACAGTCTACACAAAAAACATGAAGCAACAGGCCAGAAAAGCACATTTAACAACTTTGCACTATGAAAAGTGTTAAACAACAGATTTCATATTTTTTATCTATACCTACTTAGCATAAGAACAGTCACCAAAAATTACCAGGGCCTAATTCCTTATAATTTATTTATTAAAAATCATACAAGAATCAGCCCAGAATTGAAATTAAATCATATTCCAATATTTTTGTACAGGAACTGCATAACACACATTTTTCCCAGAAACTACATCACATGACAAGACTAACAAAACAAGAATCACATTTTTTCAGAGCAATATACAATTTACTATGCATTTAACCAGTTTTCAGCCATTTCAAGAATTAAATAAATCTATACAGGAATTATTCACCAAAAATGCATCTCATAATTTTCAATGACAGATCTACTTATTAGGAACCTAACAAAACAAATCCCATCAAATTCGGATTTCATTTGCCCGAGAAACAAATTGAAATGCATTTAAATCAAAAAATTTTGAAAACAAATAAAAAGAAAAGGGCCGAGCCCTGGCCTTCGTGGACTCGGGTCCAGTGGACCGTGAGCCACTGGCCGCGGGACCCCGCGTCCACGGCCCCACTGGCCAGTCGGCCGAGGCAGGGCGTGGTCCGACGGCGAGAGCTCGCCGGGCGACGAGGTCTCCGGGCGAAACCGATGGTATCGACGCCAGTGGCGACAAGGCGCACACGGTGACGTGCTTGGCGCGGGCAGTGGTGGTGCCTAACTACAGCGGCGACGGCGACGGCGGCACGGGCGGCTCGGAACGCCGGGCGCGTGGTCGCCTCCGACGGGTGGACCCCGGTGAGGAGCGCACCACGCGGCGCGGGTGCAAGGTGAAGCCGGCTCTAGGGTTAGGGTGGTGGATTGGGGGCGGAGTGCTCGTCGCCAAGATATGGCGACGCGGCGGCGGGAAACTCCGGTGAGCCCCTGGTGCGGGGCGGTGAGGAGAGACGCGCATTGTCTCGATTGAGCGCAGGTGTTCGAGCGATCATGTGCGCCAAGCAGAGAAAGAGGGAGAGCGAAGCGAGCGGGGAACGCTGCTGCGGCTGCGTGAGGCCCGCAGCTCCGGCCATGGCGTCCGCGGCGGAAAACCTAAAATGCAGGCTCACCTAGGCTTGGCGTGCTCAGCTGGCTCGGTAGAGAGGTGGAGGAGGGCGAGGCGGCTCGTGGCGCAGCTTTAAGGCGCTCCGTTCGGGCGAGGTGAGAACGACGGGCGGGGCGGCACTCGGAATGGCGACGGCGAAGGTGGCGAGCGAGGCAGAGCGAGCAGGGCAGGGGCGGAAATGGAAGCGGATGTTTCGCTTTCGGGCGTGGCCGGGTGATGCGGCCGCGGGCGGTGGGACCCGCCAGCCAGTGGCACGCCGCCACTTGGCACGGCGGCCAGCGACGGCTGCCACGCTGCGGCCCACGCGGGGCGCGCGGGCGCTCGCCATGATCGGCCACGCCCGGCGCGGGCGCGGACGCGGCTTTGGACGCGACGGACGCAGGCCGTGGGCCGACGCGGGCCGAAATCGGCCGCTCGTTGGCGCCGGTCTTTTTTTTTTTTTTTTTTTTTTTTGAAAATTTGAATCCAATTCAAACTGAACCAAAAGCATCTTTTTGACAAGTTTAAAGCCATTTTCAAGAAATGTGCCCAAAATAAAAGTTGTAGAGAATTTAAAACTGAACAACTTTTATTAAGGGCTCAACTCAAAATTCCCAATAAAATTTGAAATACAAATTCCTTTTGAATTTAGGGCAATAAAAGGGAATTTTCCAATTTATTTTCTTTTTGCTCCAAATGCTCCAAATCTTTTACAATAAATTTTATTAAAACTTTTCAAAGTGCAGGACAAGTGGATCCAAACTTGATCAAGCATCTGCAAGCTAAATTAATTAACTAAATCAAACAATTAAGCAAGTAATTTGGGAATTAAAAACAAGCACATGAAATGATGATGCACTTTGGATTAAATGCTTAATGATGATGCTCATGCCATGCTTAGTGATGATTAAGTTAATTAATTAGGTGCCTAATGCATGCTTAACACTGAGGTGTTACAGCCCTACCCCCTTAAAGAAATCTCGTCCCGAGATTTGGGTTTACTAACCAGGTTTTATGGAATTCGGGATAAACTTCTTTCAGGTAATCCTCAGTTTCCCATGATGCATCTCTATCATCATGGTAGCTCCACACAACCTTGTAAGTTCGCACAAGTCGATTCCGAGTAACTCTCTCTTTGCTATCAACAATTCTGACAGGCTCTTCTTTGTATACTAGATCACCGTTAACTTCAAATCTTGCTCATCGATTCTTTCTTCAGCACACGCAAACACTTCTTCAGTTGAGAGACGTGAAAGACCGGAAAGACAGAACTCATAGACTCTGGTAACTCTAACTTGTATGCAACTTCACCTCTTCTTTCAAGAATCTTGTACGGACCTACATATCTTGGTGCAAGCTTTCTTTTGGCTCCAAACCTCTGTGTCCCCTTTTTCGGTGAAACTCTAAGATAGACATAGTCACCAACTTCGAATGTCAGAGGTCTTCTTCTATTGTCAGCATAACTCTTCTGTCGGGACTGCGCAGCTTTCATGTGCTCTTGGATAATCCGAACTTTCTCTTCAGCTTCGGGAACAAAGTCAATACCATAGTATCTTCTTTCTCCCGCTTCGACCCAGTTCAACGGAGTTCTACACTTTCTGCCATATAAAGCTTCAAACGGTGCCATCTTGATACTTTCTTGATAACTGTTGTTGTAGGAGAACTCAGCCAAAGGTAGCCAAGATTCCCACGAACCATTAGCCGATAGCACACACGCTCTCAACATATCTTCAAGAACTTGATTAAGCCTTTCAGTCTGACCCGAAGTTTGAGGATGATAAGCAATCTCTGTGTAGCAACTCCGGTACCCATTCCTTCATGCAAACGTTCCCAGAAATGAGCGGTGAACTGCGATCCACGATCGATACAATGGTCTTAGGAACTCCATGCAAACGAACAATCTCGGAGAGGTAGAGATCAGCATAATGAGGTGGTCTGTAAGTGGTCTTGACAGGTAAGAAGTGAGCTGACTTGGTTAACCGATCGACGATTACCCAAATTGAATCATTACCCTTTTGTGTGGTAGGCAGACCCGTGATGAAATCCATACTAATGTCATCCCACTTCCAAGCAGGAACTGGTAACGGTTTTAACAACCCTGCCGGTTTCATGTGAATGGCCTTGACACGACAACAAGTATCGCATCGAGCCACATAGGTCGCTATCTCTTTCTTCATCTTGGTCCACCAATATCGAGGTCTCGTGTCATGATACATCTTGTTGCTTCGGGGGTGAATGGATAGCTTGGAAAGATGAGCTTCATCCATCATCCTATTCTTGAGTTCTCGATCCTTCGATGCGACAAGACGATTGTCGAACCAAAGCACACCATCGTCATCCAAGCGAAAGTGCGGAATTGGTGCCTTCTTCATTCTCTTTTGAGGTGATAAATACCGGGATCGGCCTTTTGACCTTCAATGATCCGTTGGTCGAGGAACATCGGACTTGGATATCATGCAAAACTGCAGGGATGCATCGGATCGAACTTCTCTTCTATTAGTGGCTGCACAACATGATGATGTGACTTACGACTCGAGCATCGGCAACTACATTGGCTTTCCCCGGGTGATAGTGCCTTTGTCAAGTCATAGTCCTTGATCAACTCTAACCATCTTCGCTGCCTCATGTTAAGTTCGGGTTGGGTAAAGATGTACTTGAGACTCTTGTGATCAGTGTATATGTTGCACACGTTTCCCAACAGATAGTGCCTCCAGATCTTCAAGGCATGCACAACAGCGGCTAACTCAAGATCATGAGTAGGATAGTTGACTTCATGTTTCCTCAACTGACGCGAAGCATACGCAATCACTCGACCTTCTTGCATCAGCACACAACCCAAACCGGTCTTCGATGCATCACAGTATACATCAAATGGCTTCTCGATATCAGGCTGTGCCAAGACAGGAGCAGTGGTTAGCAACTCTCGCAAGGTGCGAAAAGCTGCTTCACACTCTTCTGTCCAGACAAACTTGTGCTCTTTTTGTAGCAGACTCGTCATGGGCTTGGCAATCTTAGAGAAATCTGGAATAAAACGGCGATAATACCCTGCCATTCCAAGAAAACTCCGAACTTCATGCACAGACGTAGGTGGTAGCCAATCCATAACTTCCTGTACCTTTGACGGGTTGACCGATATGCCATTTTCAGAAATGATATGGCCAAGGAAGGCAACTTCCTTTAGCCAAAACTCACATTTGCTAAACTTGGCATACAACTTATGCTCTCTTAGTCTGGTAAGTGCAACTCTTAGATGCTGGACGTGTTCTTCTTCATTTGCAGAGTAGATCAGAATGTCATCCAAGAATACAATCACGAACTTATCCAATTCGGGCATAAAGACTGAATTCATAAGATACATAAAGTATGCGAGGAGCATTTGTTAAGCCGAAGGACATAACAAGATACTCATACAACCCGTATCTAGTAACGAAAAGCAGTCTTATGTATATCCTCGGGACGAATCCTGATCTGATGATACCCTGATCTCAAGTCAATCTTGGAAAACACTTTAGCCTTAGACAACTGATCAAACAAGATATCAATTCTCGGCAAAGGATACTTGTTCTTGATTGTGACAAAGATTGAGTGGCCGATAATCAACACATAACCCGAGAGAGTGATCTTTCTTCTTCACAAACAAAGCCGGACAACCCCATTCGGAAGTACTTGGCCCGATAAAACCCAACTTCTTCAACTCATACAACTGTTTCTTCAACTCGCTAACTCATTGGGAGGCATACGATACGGTCTCTTACAGATCGGAGCTGTACCAGGCACTAAATCAATTGCAAACTCGATATCTCTTTTCGGAGGTAACCCAGGCAAATCTTCAGGAAAGACATCGGGGAAACTCACATACTACTTTGGAATCTCGGCTAGAGAAGAAGCTCGAATAGCATAGGTCAACTTGGTCATGTCTGCGCAACTCGAGGCAATAACACTTGGAAAGTGTCTTGGCCCGGAGGATCCGTGAGGGTAATTGTTCTATTCCCAAAGTATCAATCACAACTTGTTTATCTTTCATCCAATCCATTCCCAAGATCACATCCATAGTTAACCCGGGTAAAACTACCAAATTAACTCTATATGCTTTATCTCCAATTTCAAAAATTGCATGCTGAAGCATCCGATTAGATAGGACATCAGCACCACGGAGAGCGATGCGGTACCCATAATCTAATTGCTTAAGTTCTAACTCATGTGATCGTGCATATGATTGACTCATAAAAGAATGCGATGATCCGTAATCAAATAAAACAAGCTGCAGGATGCTTATTGACAAGGAACGTACCCGCAGTGGCCCGGTTCTCCATCGGGAATCTCATTAATAGAGGTGTGATGAGCACGGGCTTGATAGGTCGTCCGCTTCTTCGGGTATGGGCGTGCTTGGCGAAGTGACCTGGTTGATTGCGCTTGAAGCACGGGCCTCTCACGGCGGTGCATTAGCGATAGGACCACCAGTCCTAGCTTGAGCTTGAGGTGCGGGTGGGCGATAGCCCCTCCGATTCTTCGGAGGTGGTGGAGCATTTCTCTTTGGAGCAGTGCGCGGAACCTTGAGTTCTCGAGCAGGGGGCGGTGCTGGCGGACGGTTAGGCATTGGGGGTCGGAACTGGGAAGATCCTCCCTCGAAGCTTCTCTTGCGATTCTTGGAAGCAAAGATGCGGTTGTTATTATTCTCTTGAGTCAAGCGTCGCGATGATGAACTCATTGAATGTGGCCCTCGAACCGATACCCATGGTTTTAGCCATCTTTGTATTGAGACCTCTTTTGAAACTTTCTATCTTCTTCTCTTCAAGTGTCCACATATGCCGGAGCATAACGGGACAGATTGTTGAACTCTTGCAGATATTCAGTCATGCTCTTATTGCCTTGAGTGAGCTTCATGAATTCAGATACCTTCATAGCCATCAAACCCGATGGAACATAAGTACTAGCGGAAGATCCGAGTGAAGCTGCGCCCGGGTGATGGGAGCATTCGGCGGAAAAAAAGTGGTGCGTTGGTGGGACCACCAAATTCCCGCCGGCCCTGCAGTTGATGCGCCCCATACTCAACCTTCAGTGACTTCGGTCATACGGAGCGAAGCGAAACTTGTCTTCCATCGTGTTGATCCACTCGAGAGCCTCGAGTGGTTCCTTAGCTTGTAAGAACTTTGGCGGATCGGTATCCAAGAAGTCCTTGAAAGTGCTATACTTGGTTGGCGGGGCGGTCACGGTGGCCCCCGCGACCGGTGTTCAGCGGCAATGTCACGCAATACGGCCTCCATGTTGCGGCGACGCCAAGGAACTGTTGAAACAGCTTGCTCGGCGGTCAATGGTGGAGGAGGTGGTGGTGGCGGGTTTACCCTCGGCGTTTCCGTTGCCTCCATTACCATTTCCACCATTTCCATTGCCTCCACCGCCTGGCCGGAACCATCTCCAACCGTAGAGCCACTAGCGGTGCGGCGAGTATCAACCATCTGCAGATTTCAGCATCAAGTAATTATTAGGTGATGTTACAACATTGTAAGCGAATGTAATAATCATGCCAATGAATTATTGGAAGAAAATGAATTCATTCATCAATACACAGGCATAAAGATTCATTTCCACAATCCATAACATCACTAATCATATTACTGAACAAAGCGTCATCCGAGGCATACAACATCCAAAATTGCCAGCATACATACACTGGACTTTAGGCGTTCAAGTAGCACCACAACTCAGGACATCCAACACACACATGAGTCACATCTCATAATGTTACATGCCAACAACATCAAAAGAACTAAAGCGTAACTACGACTAGCGATGGAACTACTAGCCTACTCGTGCTCACTACCAACGTCGGACTCAGCGTCGAGAACAACGTCGTCGTCGGGTGCAGGCGCGGGTGCAGGTGGAAGGTCAGCGTCCTCCTCGCCTCCATCGGGGTCGATGACTCCCGGCTCCATCTCAGCTGCTCCAGGACCATGGTGACCATGAACCTGGTTGTACAGGACGTGGTAGTCCTCGTGCAACTGGTCAATGTACTGCTCGCGGTCAAAGAGCCAGTGTCCCAAATGGGTGAGCATCGTTCCGGGCTTCATTCCTCTCGGTGACCAAGCGGGCCATCATCCCGTCGGCATTCCTCTCAAATCTTTGCTCGTAGCGTGCAATACGTGCACGCAGGCGTGTTCTCCCCCTGTTGGCCTCCCTCAATTCCGCCTCGGCTTCATCCCTAATCTGGTTCCTATCTATGCCCCTCGGCTCCCGGACTTGTTTCGTATGCTCCTTCTTCATTTTCTTCTCATTCTCCCACATAGCCTTGTTCCATCACCGAGCTTGTACATGGTAGTTTCAGTAGCATCATATGCCCGCATCGGTGCAAACATAGTGCTCATGGCTGCGTTGTCACTACCATCAATCTCATCCACTCCCCGCCAACGTGCTCGGCTAGGGGACTGCTCCCAAACAAAGGTCCGCAGGGTCATCCTTGGGAAAAGTCCCCGCCAAAGCCCGTGCTAGGCTCGGGGGAAAACGCCCATGATCCGGGCGGCGGACACGGAAAGCAGCCCCGCCGGCCCCATCCTGGCGGTGACAAAGCGATGGCGCGAACACGCCACCCGTACCACTCGGAATCCGGGTGGAGTGGAGGAACGGTGATCCCCACGGCGACCAAGTCGTCTCTGTTGCTCGGCTCCTCAGTCACCCAGGAGTATACAGGTCGCTGCTCCTCTCAGATACCCCACATGGGCCAGCACACGCCAAAGAAGCGTGGGCATCCCAAACTCCTCCAGAAGTAGTCCTCCCGATAGTGGTGCGAGGCGCGAGCTGTCCCACGTGGCACACGTCCTCCCGTGGACTTGCGAATGCCCGCTTTGTGCGAGCCATCCGTCGAAATTTATCCCGTGAGACAAGTTATTAATTATCCAATTTTAATCAGCAGCAATAAATTACGTAGAAGAGGAAGGTAAATGTCATGACATGAGATGAACAAACATGATGTATGCACGTATCTCACGTTCTCACAAACCTAGCAAAAATAATTCTAACGGATATACGGTGGCATACAACGTTCTCTCATAGCGTATAACTAGTCGTTCTACACGAAGCGCTGTTATGTACCTGCAAAAATCCATTGCAGCCCATCCCGACAAAGATGAATAAATGCATTGCGTAAAGTAAAGATTAAGCACTCACACGCACGTGCATTCCCCGAATACACGCACATGTAGTACAACTACCCGATCCTCGTCCAATGACGGCATCGTCGATTAATAGACGGCACAACCCACAATTAAACACCTTGGTAAGTACATGGTTTTGACATGTACATACTTCCTGATATCACACTAGCACTCCCCTAGATTGCCGGGTTGGACAACCATGCTCTCACAACTCCCACTTACCGAGGCGTAGAGGCATTTTGAACCATACATTACCACTCAAGCGAATGGCACCCATACAATTACCTTGCCGCATGGGCAACGGTGAAAATAAAATATGATGCAAGCCCCCAAGTTAGTACTTAATTAGCCACCTAGAGTCCTTATTTGGGCATAAAGGATATGACCACTTTGGCACACTCTTAGTTTTGCAAACGAATTTTCTCAAAAGACTTATAGATCTATAAGTTAAAATCCAGTTTTGAAAACAAATTCTTTTGTTTTAAATAGACATGTGAACAATGTCGCTAAACCTTGCTCGATGCCACCTGTAATGTAAGAACCGACCAATTTATAAAAGCATAAGTGAAAAATTACTCGCTACGCAAGCAATTGTCACACTTAAGCCTTTATAAACCCGGTAGTCTGGAAATCTCGAAGGATTTCAAACCAAACATCATCAACCAAGATCGTATCGGCTTAGCGTCACCATTCGCATATTACATCATTTCGCAAATAGTTCAACAACATCAGAGTGTGGAAATAAAGTTATTACAAACCGAGTTCTTTAAATCCAAATAGCGAAAACGAGATAGTTTTAAAAGCTCAACCCAACTCACACATTTGAGATTAATACAGTGCCAGCTCGATAGTCTATCCATCAAAAGCAGTTGGGGAGAATATTAAGATTAACCTTGCCCAAGGCCTTCTAATCCACTTTGAAAAGACAGTCTCGCGGTAGCATTCGTGGTAGGTATGCCCGTCTGCACAAACAACAACAAGCGGGAAAAACCACGAGTACGAGAATGTACTCGGCTAGACTTACCCGACTGACTCAAAAGAAAAGACTCCAAGGAGGAATGATAGGCTTTATCGGGAGGTAGCTCGACTCATTTTGCATAAAAGCAGTAGTAATGTTTAAAGTGATAGCTCAGCTTAATCATCCCTATTTATGCTAGGTGAGCAGCTATACTATTCGTCAATGTAGTATATCAATCATGATTAAGCAAGCAAGTAGTATCCATAATCATATATATCAGCTTAACCCATCATCATCATTAACCACATTCCATAATCATTACTACGATGGTGCAGCTCAAGTCAAGTGTTCACCGTCCCAGAACGATGGCGATTCGAATCGATTACTACTGAGCTCAGGGGGTATTCCTCATGCAAACCACACTCACCCGCTAAAGTGGGCTACAGGTCACCATGGCACGTATCCAGGAAGACAAGCACGCGGACTCGCATGGAACCACCGTACCCGGGGACCGCCCGACTGCCTTAGCCAGCCATGCTGGACCTCGGACTTACTCTTCGCGCCCCCGTGGTCCCCCATCCATCTCCAATACGGTGCGAACGGTCGAGAACCGGCCCGGATAGTGTTGGGCTTCGCGGTCGGAACGACTTATCCGGCCAGCTAAACATGAGGCATGCGTTCAACATGACTTGCGGTACAACAACGGTACGGTCCTTAACCGACACAGACGGAATCACTATGGTCCAACAACCCCACAAGACTCCATCCGGTCTCCAATTATCAACCATAGCCATTAACCAGATGATATCAACATAAGCTTTTCCATCAATCATAGGTAACCACCTATCTCGCGGATGACGTGAAATCACCCGACTTCTACCGTCTAAGCAAGCTAAGCATAAAACTCGCCCTAGACTAGCGGGGGTGTATCAAGGTAGGATAATCAATGGTAAAGCAAGGATATAATGCAGCAACGGTGTCACACAACTCCTATACTTAATGCAACAATCATAAAGCATAATTAGACTGTTAGAAAGCATAGGTAAGTAAATGCTCCGGTGCTTGCCTTGCACAAAATCGGTCGCCGCGCGGTGGTCCGGGCACTCGAAGCTCCTCCTCTTCTCCTTCCTCTTGCGGCACTTCTTGCTGCGGTTCCTCCTGGACGATTCTCCTCGATTTCCGAAAAAGGGAGGTCCTCTTTGCGAACTTTGTATGATGCGATGCACGTGCATAAGTATCATGAATGCACAACGTATGATGCTCATGGATGAAGATGATTAATAAATTATTTGACAGAGTAGGTGCATATCTCTTCTCTACTAACAACCTAACTTATTTACTGAGTATGTGCAAATCTCTTCTCTAAACACTTAGAGAAGTGCATCAAGAAAAGTGGTGTGGCTCGGCACACACACATACTCACAATACATAATAAGAGAAGTACTACTACTCATAACCAGATATCACATTTCAGTTGTGGTACTTCAATGCATGACCAGCAAGCATAACTTAATTGAAAATGCACAAGAATTGATATAAAAGTCATTAAATCGTTTAATCCAATTACTTATCATTTCATGTGAATAAATAGGCTTGAACTGTGACCTCTGTCTAAACAGTTCAGAAAATTCTACAAAAATTACAGGAGCTACACTATGCTATAACAGAGCCATGATAAATTTTTCATCACATTTTACCAAGTACAACAGTCTACACAAAAACATGAAGCAACAGGCCAGAAAAGCACATTTAACAACTTTGCACTATGAAAAGTGTTAAACAACAGATTTCATATTTTTATCTATACCTACTTAGCATAAGAACAGTCACCAAAAATTACCAGGGCCTAATTCCTTATAATTTATTTATTAAAAATCATACAAGAATCAGCCCAGAATTGAAATTAAATCATATTTCAATATTTTTGTACAGGAACTGCATAACACACATTTTTCCCAGAAACTACATCACATGACAAGACTAACAAAACAAGAATCACATTTTTCAGAGCAATATACAATTTACTATGCATTTAACCAGTTTTCAGCCATTTCAAGAATTAAATAAATCTATACAGGAATTATTCACCAAAAATGCATCTCATAATTTTCAATGACAGATCTACTTATTAGGAACCTAACAAAACAAATCCCATCAAATTCGGATTTCATTTGCCCGAGAAACAAATTGAAATGCATTTAAATCAAAATCTGGAAAACAAATAAAAGAAAAGGGCCGAGCCCTGGCCTTCGTGGACTCGGTCCAGTGGACCGTGAGCCACTGGCCGCGGGACCCCGCGGTCCACGGCCCCACCGGCCGGGCCGGCCGAGGCAGGGGCGTGGTCCGATGCCGGCGGAGAGCTCACCGGGCGACGAGGTCTCCGGCGAAACCGATGGTATCGACGCCCAGGGCGACAAGGTGCACACGGTGACGTGCTTGGCGCGGGCAGTGGTGGTGCCTAACTACAGCGGCGACGGCGACGGCGGCACGGCGGCTCGGAGAACGCCGGGCGCGTGGTCGTCTCCGACGCCCGGTGGACCCCGGTGAGGAGCGCACCACGTGCGCGGTGCAAGGTGAAGCCGGCTCTAGGGTTAGGGTGGTGGATTGGGGGGGAGTGCTCGTCGCAAGATATGGCGACGCGGGCGGCGGAAACTCCGGTGAGCCCCCGGGTGCGGCGGTGAGGAGACGCGCATTGCTCCGATTGAGCGCGCAGTGTTCGATTCGGTTCTGGCGACCGCGGCGCGCGCAGAGAGAAAAAAGAGGGAGAGCGAGCGAGTGGGAACGCGCGGCCGTGAAACTCCATGAGTCGGCCATGGCGTCAGCGGGCGGAAAACCTAAAATGCGTGCTCACCTAGGCTTGGCGTGCTCACCGCTTTCGGTAGAGAGCGGAGTGAGGGCGCGGCGGCTCCGTGGCGCGGTTAAGGGGCGCCGCTCAGCCAGCGAGGGAGAGAACGGCAGCGGCTTTCCTCGGAATGGCGACGGCGAAGCGCCGCAGCCTTGAGGCGTAGCGAAAGGCGGCAGCGGAAATGGAAGCGGATGTTTCCGTTTGAGGGCGTGGCGGGTGATGCGGCAGGCGGTGGGACCCGCTCGCCAGGAGCACGCCGGCCACTGGCACGGCGGCCCGAGCGACAGCGGCCCGCGATGCCACCTTGGCCTACGGGCGTCTGCCTTGATGCGGCCACGCCAGCGCGGCCATGGACGCGGCTTGGGCGCCATGGGACGGACGCGTTGGTCGTGGGCGACGCGGGCCGAAATCGGCCTGCTTTCGTTGGCGGTCTTTTCTTTTTTTTTTTTTTTTTGAAAATTTGAATCAATTCAAACTGAACCAAAAGCATCTTTTTGACAAGTTTAAAGCCATTTTCAAGAAATGTGCCCAAAATAAAAGTTGTAGAGAATTTAAAACTGAACAACTTTTATTAAGGGCTCAACTCAAAATTCCCAATAAAATTTGAAATACAAATTCCTTTTGAATTTAGGGCAATAAAAAGGGAATTTTCCAATTTATTTTCTTTTTGCTCCAAATGCTCCAAATCTTTTACAATAAATTTTATTAAAACTTTTCAAAGTGCAGGACAAGTGGATCCAAACTTGATCAAGCATCTGCAAGCTAATTAATTAACTAAATCAAACAATTAAGCAAGTAATTTGGGAATTAAAAACAAGCACATGAAATGATGATGCACTTTGGATTAAATGCTTAATGATGATGCTCATGCCATGCTTAGTGATGATTAAGTTAATTAATTAGATGCCTAATGCATGCTTAACACTGAGGTGTTACATACACCTAAAAAAGCTCCAAAGTAATCATCTACCAGTGATACCAAAACACATTCCAACTCCACTTCGACTCCCCTTCCCACTTCGTTTTGTGTTAAAAAAAAACAATGAATACGAAGTCCAGATCTGACGTGATCTTTTTTCATATAAAGACTTCGATTTAACTCTAACTCTTTTCGTGACCGATTTTATACTTAACATATCACTATGATGTTTTTTCGTGCAATGTATGGACATTTATCTAGTTTAAATAAAAATTTCAAAATGATGATATGCGAGTTATGGTAAAATCTAGAAACCTAAGTTCTGGAAAATCAAATCTAAATCGAAGACTTTCGGACCACATCAACTTACGTAACTCGGTAACATGTGATGTATTTGTCTCTCTCATTTGATTTGTTAGATATTTGGAGCCCTATTTCATCCAAGTCTTTACATCTTTTTCGTATCTTTTTTTTTTTTTTCTAAAAAACGACAGGAAGCGTCCTATCTATTATTTTTATATTTATTATATAAATAATAGTAAATCAAATGGTAGTAAAAATAATAGCTTGTCAAATCTTTAGCTTGGTAAATTTTGAACCCACAGCCAATCAGGCCCATGGACATTGATAAGCAAAGCCTCCTGTCTCGAGACCGTGTCGCGGCAAACACCGTCCGCGTTGAACTCTCGCGCCGTTCCGCAGTCCGCACCCTTTTCGCGCCTCTTTCCGAACCCCGTTCCGAATGACTGAACGGTTCAGTCTGACGTCTGAACCCCTCCCTCCCTTTCTTTCCCTCCGCTTTCCGAACCCCATTCCGAACTCCTTTCCGCATCTCCGTTCGAGTTCCGCGCCGCATCCGCTCCCACCTCCCACCGAGCTTATGAAGTATGAACCCTCCGCGGTCCGCACGCAGGTTGCGGCGTTGCGCTACGTCTGATCTGACTCGAGGAATTCTCCATCTCGCTGAGAGCGATGGCGGGCTCCGGCGATGCCGCAGGTGCGATGGCGGGCGCCGGCGTGGGCAAGAGCACACTTTTGCGGTCCCTGGATTATCCCTGCACGGAGCGCCTCCGTCTCCGCCGGCTCCTCGCTTACCTCCGGAGGCACGGCCACTTTGAGGTCTACGATGTGTATGTCCCCATCGAAACCCCCATCTTGATTTTGCTTGGTTTTATTGATCCGACCCGAGGTCGCCGTTGTCCGTGGGTGCAATTGATCAGTTGTGGCCGGGCTGATTTAACATCGCAGGGCGAAAGAGAAGATGCGTGTCATCTTCCACTTGAGGGACCTGCTGAGGCAGGTCAAGGCAGGCCAATTGCGGGAGGCCTGTTACTACGTCCGTAGCTTCGCGCCCTTCGAAGGATCGAGCGACGAGGCGACACTCCTCGTGCTGTTTCTGCAGGACCTTAGGGCCATCTTGGACTTCGCTGACGGCAACACCATAGCGGCGGGCATCGTCTGCGACTGGTTCATAAGCCTCTACCATCATCCTGTGCTCGCCAAGTATCCTTGCTTCGCCACCCTCGTTGCCGATGTCCTCTTCCTGCGCTCAGATCGTGTCAGGTACCATCTCTCTGAATGCCACATCCATGTAATGTGATCCATCGATCGACTTGTGCAGCACACTTAACTCCTAGTGATGTGTTACTCCTGCTGCAGGGCCTCCCTGGACTGGAAACTCGTCATTAAGAAGGCAGCAGAGCTGGTCGAGGTGATGGCTTACAAGACGCCCGAGCTCAAGGACAGGATGCATTACCCTCGTGGCCGGAACAACCTGGGCAATGTGGTACCTGTTGGTTCCAGGTACATATGTGTGCTGCACGCCGGTGCGAGCTTCTTCCAACATGTTGTCACTTGCACTTACCAGTAACTGACTTCCTGTGCATGTGCATGCGATCTAATCTTGCTATATTTCACCAAAGGCGTCAAGCCAAGAATTTAGGCCAGAAACAATCAACTGAAATTGCGCAGTTCTATCTTCAGCTGAAGAAGAGGTGCGCTTGCAACGAATTGAAGCTTTCATGTCGTTTCTTCCTTTTCCACTGACAAACTTCACTATGTAAACGTTCCTTCTTTATTTTGTGCAGGCTGCCTTTAAATCCTGGGGAAAATCGTCGTTTTTCAGGTACCATGATGCTATTCAACATCTCCAGCTAGTAGCATGTCTTTCTACATCATACATATGGTTTGAGGAACGTGATTCATACACTTTTGTTGATTAATGATTGAGATTTGCAACAACAGGCTCTGCAGCATTAAACAAATGCGAGGTGCTCATAGTATTACTGGGTACGTACTATTTTGTCACTGCATTAGTTTTGTTTTCCAGCTTACTTGTCCATGATGTCCTAAACCGAGTATATTTCTCCATAGTTTTGAGCGAGCCCTGTTCTTTTTTATCTTATTTTGTTTCTATTCTGTTGCATTTCTTGTGCTCACTAGTATGATGTGGTAGCATAAAGACCCATGCATTTTTATGATCCAATTGGATATCCATGCTTACATGCTAGCATAATTAGAACAGTCCAATTATGTTACGGCGTTCCATCATTTTCAGAACAACTTGAACTTCATCTATGTGTGATGAATGGATAACTTGCATGATCTTTAGTGAAAAGCTCAAAATACCCATGCATGTTTTGATATGACTGAACTTTCCATGCTTGCAAAGCGCATAACTAGAATTGCTCCATTTGTTTTATCAAGTGCCGTTAAAGCAATTGAATTTTGTATATGCAATGATGACTGGAAACTCACATTATCATCAGACAAAGCGTTGCAAGCTGGTAGAGATCCTGTGATCAAGCAAGGCCAGTTCACTGGATCTTTGTCCAAAGAAGGTACTATCATATTTTCCTCAATACAAAATAAGCTGCAGATATGGATCACTGATATTACGTTGTTGGTTCTACAGTTTTCCCGCTTAAGGCTTTGTTAATGCGTGGATGCATGGTGCGCAGCCCCCAAAGCAACCAAGGACATGGATCTGAACATTCATCCAAGCTTGGTAAGTTGCAATTTTCTTTCTGCAGTTCAAACCTTCACATTAGGCTTCATCTTCTTATTGCCAAGTGTTGTTTACTTGCAGATACATCACAAATTCCTGCTACTGTGGCCACTCCAGAAATTAATTCAGGCAAGTTATTTGCCATGTACTCTGGCAAGTTAATGTAATAGTTTTGATTGATTCAAATGGGTCCATCTTGCCTTAAGATGTATCATTCGTATTCAGCAATTGTACAAATTATCAATTTCAGCATAAATGTGTTGTTGTTACTGTGCTTCTGTGCTCTACCTACGAGTGACATGCTGTTTACATGTAATCCGGACTTGATTGAAATGATCTGTCATCCAGATAGCTATGCTAACAAGCTCCATGATGTCCTCATTATGATTGATAGTACTAGAAAATTATTGTTAGATAAATAATTTCAATTTTAACAAAATATGCTTTTCATTTTGTATATGGTTGGAGAGCTCTTGTAGTTGCTCCTTTTTGAGTTCCCCTTTTGCCAAATTATGAATTTGATTTACTCTCCAGATTCATCCCCAAACTTTTAAGGGACCACATGGCTGGTCATAAGTGATGGAATTGCATAGATCATGTGAATCTCCAAAAATGTTTTTAAAAGATGACTTTTAGGTAGCATTAGTGCTGTTTTGGTCTCATCGTAGCCGACTTCTTGAATAGCTGGCTGTCTTATCTGAACATTGTGTGGTCACTGTGTTGCATGACTTATCTGAACCTTTGTGAGAGTTTAACCATCTGAAGATATGGCTCCTTGTAAAAAATCATTTACGTCCTGAATGTAGTAACAGCTATGTAAAAAAAACTCTGTTACGCCTGAATGTAGTAACAGCTACTAGGAAATTTTCCTAGTATGCACTCTAGTTGTAGCAGATGGTCCTACAACTTTTATTCCCTTAGCTGACTGTGTTTTATGTCTCTCTTAAGTGCTGCAGCTCAGGCAAGGCTAACCACGGGGGGTCTCTAGCAGATATGGTTCTACAGCTTTTATTCACTTAGCTGACTGCTGTAGCTCAGGCAAGGCTGACCACGGGGGTGTGGCTTCTATTTGATGGCTTTAGCGTTGCTCTTTGAGAGATTTTTAATCACCTACATTAAGGAATCAGTTAGAATGTGATGCTGTATATATTCTGTGTAATCAGTCGGGATTTGCTACTATTTGCAAGAACTAGTACTCGATTACGGATTACGTCTTTTGTTTGGCTAGTCGCTAGCTATGCTTTGATTTAATGCTTCCGTGTCAGTTGACATCCCAAGCGGTGGCAAGTTGCATAACACAATGCTTATTTTGCTTTACTAGATAATTTTCTGTGCATTGCAACGGGAGCAACGAAATATTGCACGATATGTCATCTAGTAGTCAAGACAGAATCAAGATATTTCATTTTTACGTGAGATAGTTTTTTCAACATATGATCAAAATTCATTGTTCGCGTGAGGAATAGTTGGCGCATAATATATTTGACAAAAAATAATGGTTGCCTGATATCACAAGCAAAGTCACCTAGAATGATCTGCATTTGCAATCTTACAGTCATTATCTACGCTTAAGTCACTAGGCAAAGTCACAATAGCAGTTCAGAGATTAACATTCAGTATTCATGCTTTGCAGTGTTGCCTCTCAAAAGAGTCAAATTATCCTATAAAAAAAAAGATAGAGTCAAATTATGGAACAAGAAATGCAGCCTTGCAACCATCGGTTTCTCGTTTAGACATGTTAACTCTTGGAGGAAGACAATTGGCTAGGTTCTTCTAGTTTAGCCATCCAATTTTGGTCTTTGTATAGGATTGTTCATGAGAAAGGATTAAACACAGCAGATCTGTGGGATGGGGTTAATTTGAAATGCTCCTTTAGAAGAAATTTCTCTGAAGATCTCTATCAATCTTGGTTAGAGATTGTTGATTTAGTAGCTAACATTCAGTAAGTGAATGAGGAAGATCGATGAGATATTTGGCACTTTACCTCCTCTGGGGTATACTCTCAATCCTTGTATAAGATAATTAAATTTAGAGGAATCTGCCGTTTGGAGTGTTAAAATTCAAAAGCCCTCCGGGGTGCATTTATTCTTATGGCTACTTATCAATAATAAGGTCTTAACTAGGGATAATTTAGCTAAAAGAAGAAAAGTTTAGGATGAAAGCTACTCCCTCCGTCCCATTGCTTTTGTCGCTCGATTCTTGTGCCTGTGAGAGGAGCACGAATATCAAACGACTCCGACCGTGGGACAGAGGGAGTATTTATTTTGCAGAGAACAAAAGTCTATTCAACATGTCCTCTTTGATTGTATAGTGGCAAAGCAATGCCGGGTACATGTAGTAGGTTCGGAGATGAGAGAACTTGGTGGATATTGGAAAATTTTGGCTTAGTAATAAGAAACATAGTAATAAGAAACATTGTCTTCTAAATCTGATTTCTTTTGC